>BSSO01001799.1:0-21821 GCA_030267885.1 Mesembryanthemum crystallinum | reverse complement strand
AACTCCTTTAGGCCAAAGGGAGTAAACAGAGCGTATTTATCAAGTGTAAACCCAAATGGTCATCACTAGGGTTGTGTCCAAAAACCGACTAAGCAAGACCGATGATGTTGGTCAGGGATGGCGATCCCCAAAGCCCTAATTCGTGCGTAGGGTGGTATGCATACCTTGAGTCTATAAGTCCATGGGTAGAATCTACTCATCATACAAACCAAAGCTTGAGCGCTCTAATGCTCTATTTATTATTCACTAGTGTCGTGGTATGTAACTACCGGCTAGTGGGCTATCTTATTTCTCTCATGACGACACTTATATGTGTATTTGATTGTCACTAATGGGATTATCCTAAATGAATCCTTCTATGTGTAAATGAAAATGAATTTCGAAATAACTAAAACCTCTTTCAAGAGCGTGTTTTATGAATTTTACGGAGTTTAGATGCCTTGCTCAGTTTGTACTGACTTTATGAATTTCTGTTTTCCCTGTGTGGCTGGAATGCTCTTGTTCCAGGTTGATTGAGGTATGAAGCGTCATTGCTTTGCGCTAGTCGAGGGATGTACTAGCGGGTTTTATTAAGACAATTGAGTAGTATTTTGGATAATGGTTTGATGGCCATGTTTTGTGAGGCCTTTGTAATAAGTTTAGTACTTTGGTTAATTATGGATTCCGCTTAATTCTCATTTATAGACAAGATGGTTTATTTAGTAATTTTGTTTGCTCGTTGTATTAGCCTTAACATTCGGCCTTCGGGTTGGATGTGGCGGTTTACGCCTCGGACTTATTAGTTTGCTTTCCTAAATTCGGGATTAGTGAGTCCGGGGTGTGACACACTGCCATTCACATCATGAGTGATCCCTATTGGGACAGATTTTCAGAACAATATCAATCATGCCATAAAGGCCAAATCGAGCTCACAGGCACTCAAATATATCAATCATGCCAATAAGGAAAATCAATCATCATGTGCCACACATGTCAATCATAACACAATCTTAGGCTGGTTATTCAGTTCTTTAACGGTTATTCGTCAAAGACTGGCCAGGTTCTAGTGTGCACACGTGGCCCAATCAACTCTTCAAGCGGTACCAAGCTAGAAGTCACCCCTCAGTTATCTGTCACTTTAAGTACTAATATCTTATGAAGAAAATTATTTATTTTATCTCACAAATCATTTAGTAATTCACATGATCAACATTATCATCATTTCATTCATTATTTTCTCATCTTTCACTCAGGTGATCATCATCATCACACATGATCATCATCATGAGCTAATCATATCAAGTCATATTTACCTCCTTTTTCATTCGTTTTGATCATGTCGCAATTTATCAACTTTTTCTATTTTATTTAAATTCTTAAATATTGTAATTAGAGAGTATTAATAAAATGAAATAACACATTCATGGGCTTAAACTCATCATGTTCATTCGGCCATTAGTAATACAATTCACTAAAATACCATTTTATCTTAAATTAGTCTAATTTATCAAATTAACAACCTTAAGTCCATCTTAGCTCTCAGCCATTGGTAGAATTAGGTTCAATATTCATGTAATTATTTTTAATAATATTAATCTAAGATTTAAGTTAAATTAACCCTTAATAATTAAGAAATCATATGTATAACACTATATTAATAATTTAGCTAACTAACTTAAACTAATTACTTATTAGCCATTCTTTCATACGGCCTTAAGGTGATTCAGAGGTTAGGGTTATTCCTAATTATTTTCTAACATGATTTACATATCTTATCTTACATTCAATTCAAGTACAGCCTTTAAATACTCAATCATTGGTATGACACAATCATTCCGACACATTTACTATCTATACTCTTCAGTAGTTAGAAATAAATGTGTGATGCTATAAATAATGATTCTAGGTTACATTAGATTCACTTTCATGTAAGTTTTAAAGGTTATGATCATCAAATCATCATCACATCTCACGGCCCCAATGAGATTTCTCAAGATCAAGGCATCAAAACTTAATCAAACACAATCAAGGCCATAATCGAACATGCATGTGCGTAATTTAACAATGAAACTCAAGAGCAATCAACATGCATTCAAGGATCAAGGCTTACGAGTGTTTAAACAAGACATGCAACTCAAGATCACACCATCATACAACATGATCATCAATTCCCCTTACCCAAAATGACATGCATGGCAAAATAAAGCCCATTTTTATCTTGTTTTACCCCAAATAATAAATAACACATAGTCTTGGTTCAATTTTAGCAAGATCCTAAGTATTTAGGTGGGAGATGGACATGAAATTTACACATCTCCTTAGCTTTATCTTGATCTTGAAGTTATTTGAGTTAGATCACCAATTTGGAATTTATGGGAAACAAATTAAGTTAGATTAGTGTAAAATACAGTGAGAATGACAAGTTAATGTTTAAGGAAAGTTACTTAGATCCCTTTCTCTCTTCTCTACCCACCACCACTTCTCTCTCTCTATCTTCTTCTTCAGCCTCAAATTCTAACACCAAATAATAGTAGAGTTGGTAAGGAGTTGAACAATGTAATTGAGTTGAAAAATTGGACAAAATATGATGGAGCTCTCCAGCTCTCACTCTCTCGGCCGACCTTGGCTATGGAAGACGAAAATGGTGAAGAAGAAGGAGGGGGAAGTGTGGGTTTTATCTAGGTGACAATAGGTTAAGGACACTTGGCACTCCCCTTAGTTCACACCTCACTATTTCATGCACACACAACACTCTCTCCCTCCTCTCTTTCTCTCTTACGTCTCTCTCTTTCTCTATCCTCCTATCACCATCACCTCATTCTCTTGAAGATTTGTGAAGATTTGCCACCTTGATTGACATACACCTAATAGATGATGAGCTCCATTGTTCATCATGCTCCCACATGCCAATTTCCCATTCTTCTCCCTTTTCCCCTCTTCCGGCTTTCTCTCTATTTCTTCCTTTCTCTATATAGTGGCCAATGGGGTCTTTGCATTGCAAATGATGAGCACACATGCTCTCTCTCTTTTTCTCTTGTCGCCATTCCCTCTCTTTGTCTCTAATCCTTTCTTTTCTTTTTCTCTTCCCAATCAGATTAAAGCTACAAAATTAATTAACTTTTGGATTTGGAAAAGAACATAGTAAGATTCCCATGTTTGTTGGCTAGTGTTGGGACAAAATTAGCTAGGTTTGCTAGGTTGAGTGTTTGATGCAAAATCTCCTCTCTTTCTCTTGTTTTTACGTGTGCATGGCTAGGTCATGGCACTAGTTCTATTTTTTTTTGTTAGCTTAGCTTAGTAATTAAGGAATTAAGAAATTTAGAAGTTAATAATAAGGTTAGGAGAAAGTAATATGAGTATTGTATATGTATAGTGTATATCATTCGTATATAAGTGTAGGAATATTGTTAGTGAAATTTGTTTGATTAAATAAAATAAACAAGGTTAATTGGCTTCATTATGTTAGATTAAAGGGCGAACATTCGATGTCTTACACAAGATAGGAGAGACAAAGGGAAGGTCTTTGGGGTTGAGCTTCATCTTTATGGAGGTTGATTAGAGGAGAGAGAAAGGGAGGAAAAGGAAAATAAATATGAGGAAAAGAAAAGAGAATGGTAGAAAAATGGGGAAAAGGCTTAAAAATAATAAAATATTCAATCATACTAAAGGTTCCATTGAAATCTTCATTTTTGGGTCAATATGCCTAAGTGTCTCATTTAATATACCCTAATATATACTAGCACCACCGGAGTTAAATAAAATACCATATTGTGGTGGGGGTCTCCCCTAAAATACTATTTTGGTCAATCGGGGTATAATTTTGAACATATGATTAGTAGTAACTCTCTTGTACAACCGTCTAAGCATTAGACGACCTAATTTAAAGGTGACTTTTTTCGTAATTTAGGGGTTATTTTCAGTGACTTAAGGGCTACTTTATACAACTTGACCTAATCCAAGAATAACTTTTTGCAATTTAGTTGCTACTTTTATCGACTTAAGGGCTATAATTTTTTCGACTTAGGATAATTTTATAAAATTATTATAAGATATAAAAAGTAGCCCTTAAGTGGTTAAAAATAGCCCATGAATTGTGAAAAGTCACCATTATATTGGGTCATCCAATGATTAGACGGTTGTACACAACAATTTGCGTAGTTCTTATTATTCTAACAAATAAATAAAAGAAAAATTTGCCAATAACTATTTTTTAAGTTCCACTTTTTTGCGAATAACTACCTTATAATTTTTTTTTTGAAAATAACTACTTTTTAACCAATTTTTTTTTTGTGGATCAATACCTTAACCACTTTTCCGGCGAAAAAAAATGTGGAATAACCGTTTTACCCCTCACTATTTTCTGAAAATAATTATTTTTTATTTTTTTAAGGTGGTATTACTTATTTTGATTTTGGAAAGGAAATAAGAAAAGGGGAGGGAAAACCCATTTATTCATTAAATTAGGGGTAAAATGGTCAGTCCACATGTATTTTTGGCCGGAATAGGGCATTAGGTAGTGATCGACAAAAAAAAAAAGTGGTTATAAGGTAGTTATTTTAAAAAAAAAATTTATAAAGTAGTTATTCGCAAAAAGTGGAACTAATTATCAGCAAATTTTTCTAAATAAAATAACAAATTAAATGCCTCATTAGTGCACCATTTTTTTAAATTAAAATTAAAATTTGTCTCATCCATGACATAATAGTTGGATTCCAGAAATTTTCACAAGGGCCATGGAAAGCCTTGTGTAGCACTTTCTTTGCACATCACGGTAGTAATCATCCATACACGGATACACCCACCAATCAAGCGTCCAACTCCGAACCCAATCTCTCTCCTCTCTCTCTCTTTCTCTTCCAGATTCAGACCTCATCTTCTTGATGAACCTACATACTCCATTACCCAGATGCAAATTCCCCACTTTGATCTTCAATGTAGTTTGAAAAATTGAATCACAGCAAACCCAACAAAATTCATTCTCCTTGTCCCATCTAATAATATTCGAAACCAAATCGGAGAAAAATCACGTAAAGTGGCGGAAGAAGCAGAATGCCGAGCGTAGCAGTGAAGGTGTACAGCATGTTCTTCAAGTTCTTGTTAAAGCACCGGTTGCAAAATCGGTTTCAGGATGACTCCTCGGTTAACAACAATGCCTTCGGTATCACCTCCCGGCCCGAAGAGTCCGTGGCGGCAGTAAACCCCGTCTTCACCGACGGTGTCGCCACCAAGGACATCCACATAGATGCCTTCACATCCCTATCCCTTCGTATTTTTCTCCCGGAGACCGTTCTTTCGTCGGACGATAAGGGATCGTCTCGAATTAGGGCTTCGAATAGACGGGTCGATGCGGTGGTTGAGAGTGCCGGATCTTCGAATCTTCCCCGCCGGAACAGCTTTGGACCTTCCGGGACTGGGGCGTCCAACGATCGGGATCAATCGAGGAGGAATAGCTATGGGTGTTTTGATAATGGGGGTGGTTTGGGATTGAGGTCGGAGAATGGTGGGGTTTATAGGGGTTATTTGCCGTCTATTGAGCATAGTAGGGGAGAGAAATTGCGGAAATTGCCGGTGATGTTGCAGTTTCATGGAGGTGGGTTTGTTAGTGGGAGCAATGATTCGGTTGCCAACGACTTCTTTTGTCGGCGGATTGCGAAACTGTGCGATGTTATTGTGTTGGCTGTTGGGTACAGGTTGGCGCCGGAGAATCGGTACCCAGCTGCATTTGAGGATGGGTGGAAGGTGCTGAATTGGCTCGCTAAGCAGGCTAATTTGGCTGAGTGTAGCAAATCATTGATTGGGAAGAGTGGGATTGGAGGAGGTGGTGGTGGTGCTGCTGGCAGCGGGGAGAGCAAGAAATCAGATGGGCATCGGCATACTGTGGCGGATACCTTTGGGGCATCCATGGTTGAGCCTTGGTTGGCCGCTCATGCCAATCCTTCGAGGTTAGTGTCATATTTGATGCTATGCTGCTCCTGCTTTGATCTGTTATATACTTATCTGTTGCCCTTTGCGTACTTTTGATTGCTCAATTAGGTGTATGGACTCGAATAGCAGGGGATTTCATCATTTGAACATACTTTGTCTTGTGATTTTTTCTGCTGAATAACTATTTGGGTACTAGTGAGCTGATTGATTTGGTAGAGTCCATAAGAGCTTACAGACTTTGTCATGGTGATGTGAGTTCTGTCTTGTATACCTATTCAGGTTCTTGAAGAAATGTGTGTTGCTTGTTGTTTTTTAATGGGGCTGGATAGCTTTGCGAAATTATAGTTTGCTAATAGTCTTAATTTTGGTATCATGCCGAAGTCAGAGTCCTGCTGATTAACATATTTTGTTGGTTACTTTTTGTGAGTTTGTGCCTAGGATTTTTAATTTCAATTTAACCGTGTTCTTGTATTTGTTGGAGCAAAAAGTAAATTTAGCTCTAGGCTGGTTGAACTACATAGTGTGTTATGACAAGTGACAGGAGCGTTAAACAGGGAAGAATCAAAGTCATTTCACGTTCGAAGAATTTTTTTTTAAGATAAGAATGTAATAACTCCAACAACGTCCGGAACTTCTTGCAAATTCCTGCTCAAGCACCAAAATTCCAGACGTAAAGAACATATCCTTATTAGCTACAATAATCAATAAAATTCTAAAGGAAAATTGGTTTATAATAATCCAACCTTTCAGCGAGTTGCAGAAAATAATCTCACCTTTCATATTTACAGAGAATAATCCCACCTTTCACTATAGTTGCACGAAACAATCCCGCGTGAACGCAATTATCTTCTATGTTAGATTTCTATGACGCGGCGTTGACTATTATTTCCCTTTCTTTTTACTGGATTTCTTTTTACGTCATTAAAATCTAATGGAGAAAGTAACGACATCCACCTGAGACTGTCTCATGCAACTATAGTGAAAGGTGGGATTATTATGTGCAAATATGAAAGGTTGGATTATTTTTTACTACTTGCTAAAAGATTGGATTATTAGAAACCAATTTTCCAATTCTAAAACATTCTACTCCATCCAATTTCCCTTCAAGCTTTTAGAAACTGTCCATGATTGTGATTGGATCAATGAAGTTATGAATTTGAGATACTTTTTTAGTTAAAAGAAAGAATATTGTTAGGAGGTAGAAAGAATACAAGAAAATAAGAATCCTTAGAGAATAAGCCTATACATTTTAGTGCTTATTCAAGAACCCATCATCAAACTACACTTATGATAATATATACTATAGACTTTATATTTTCTAGCTCACGTAGTCCTTTATTCTTCCTAGCTTCAATTTGAGGGCCAAGAGTGATTTTCTTTTCCATGGGATCAACGAGTTTTAATCCCATTGGCCTGGTAAGTGCTTGCCGACGTGCATCCGCCTCTTGTCTACCCAACTAAAGACAAATTTGCGCAAAAGTAGAGTTGGTGGAATTGCATCCCCGCAGTTATTATGGCTGTCCTGTTGCAAAGCGTCAGGCTGCTGCCTAGACAGAGCCTGCTCAGGTGGTCCAACCTCTGTCGGGGACCCTCCATTCTTTCACTCTCCTGCGTGACGTCCATCCAGATTCCAGCTTCCAAATCCTTATCTTGATCTAACCCGACACTACATTCTTCGGAAAAAGTAGTGTCATGCAAATCCACAGAAGGGAATTCCTGGACATGTGAAACCCAATCTTCTCTTGGGTTGGCTCTCTTAAGATCATCTATAAGAAAACTGTCTCCTCCTAGGTCGAAATCATCTGAAAAGTGAGAGCTGTCATCCCCAGAGCTTACATCCGTATCATGGAAGCCATTTCCCAAACCATTTCTCGAAGGCAGAATCTTGCAAGCAACATCCTTACTCAAACTGGCAAAATCTAGCCTGTTGTCTACACTTCAAGAGCAAAACACCTTCCTATGTTCTTGAGACTCATCAATTCCAGTTGATGGGCCCTGTCCTCCCTGCAAGCTTCCAAACCTTACCCCCTGTGAATCCGCTAGGTCTGTTTGCTCCACTGGATTGTGAACAAGCTCCTGCCCTACCTCAATATTAACATCACCAGGTTGAATCTGCTGTTGATAGTTGCATAAATTGAGCCCAATCTTTATCCCTTCCACAGGGGCTTGGGCCTTGGTCACTGCATTCAACAATAAGGGAGAAAGAAGCGGGCCTAATTTTAAGCACTATATTAGTGGTAGTACCTGGAGAGCAGTTTTGAGTAGAAACACTGCTCCTATCAATGTCTTTAACAACCTCATGCATCGTGTGACTCGCCACACGCGCCTCCCCTTGCTTCTCATGTGCCCCACGCACCTCTCCTTGCTTCTCATGTGCTCCACGCGCTTCACGCTCGCATGCCTCACGCGGTCCACATACCCATGTGGCGCATGCACTTCTTCCTTGTCTGTGGAAACCCTTGCCGTTGACCCTCCAAACCATCCAGCCATGGTCGCTCCTTGCACTTCCGGCAGCCCCTATGATGTTAAACTGTACCACCCATCCAAGAGGAAGCAGCTACCAGTGAGCCTTCCAATGTCGCTGGCAGTGCCTCCCTAAAAAACGACCATCTGTCTTCCTTGGAACCACCTTGGAACCACCGGTTAAGAAGCCCGCCGCTAATTGGCCTCGCTTGGACAGACCCATCTCAAGAAAATGACCTCCGATGTTGGATCGAATTTAAACCTAGCCCATAGGTCGCCCAGACCTCTTCCTTTCAGATTTACCCAACATCGCGAACGGAGAGTGCAAAACTTCACACACCCACTGCGCCATAGTCGTCACCACCCGACGATCCCGTCAACGCCCCTTTTCCATGATGTTGACAAAACCTCCATTTTGAAGACCCTTTTAGGATTGACCTAAAATAATAATGGTAAGAGCCCTTCTAGGGCTAACTAGTTGAGTTATGAAGTGGCTAGAAGCTACTTTTTTGTTTGAGCGACTTTATGCTTTAAGTTTTACACTCAGGCCGCAACCATAGTCATGTTGATGTCAAATAGAAGAAGCTCATAGCCTACATTGTCTTTTATTGCTTTCGTTCCCTCTTACTAGGTAATCACATAAGAATTAAGAACTAAAATTATTTTAACACTAGGAAGGAAGGTGTGCAATCGTGAAACAAAGAGGACAAGGACTCCTTAGGAAAAAAAAAATAGAATTTTCAACTAAGAGGACAAGGATTCTTAGTTGATGGATGTTATGTTTGACACACTTTTTTTTTTTTTTTAATTATCTCAAGTTTCCTATTCTTGTTTCAACTTAACTAAGTTTTGAAATGAAAACCGATCATTAACTCTCGGGGCATCCACAAGCTCCACTCCCATATTATGGAAACTGATTAAGCCCTTCATTTTGACCATTGGTTGGGATCCATGGTTCGCGCCTTGGTTTTAAGAAGCACGAGGCGCAAGGGTCCCTGGGCACGAGGCAAAAGCGGATGCTTCATGCATTCAAGGCACTTTTTTTTTTTTTTTTTTGCAAAAAGACTTCTAAATTGATTTTAAACCATATTTCCACACAAAAACACATTGATACTATATTTGAATGCAAAAACAATCACATATACCCATACAATAACAAAAGTGGAGTTTACATTTTACATCGATAAAATGCACGTATTGGCCTCTCTTTGGGCCAAAATGGCATAGGCTTTTACGGGGATTACCGTCATTGACATCCAGAGTCATCGGGGTGACTTGTAATTATGTGTTTGAGGACTCCTTTGTCTTCCTCCCTTATAATCTTTCTTTCTTAATTAATACAATTTTTTCCTTAAAAAAAAAAATTGATTGCTTGTAGTGCAAATTCCTTTAATTTGTGAACCTTTATTCAATTAACATCATTTAGTGCGATGGAGGAAGTATCTTTTTTCTTGTACCACTTGCAACTTGGAGAGATGGACCATTCATAATGGTGGTAGAAGGATGCAAGTTTTTGAAGAAAAAGGAGGCGTTTCTGACCTTTATGTGAAATTTTGATTGTTATTTCTCCTATATTGGATGTTGAGATCTTTTGAAAAAGTGCTTTTTATTTTCCCCTTTTTTGGAATTTGGATAGACGAATTTTTTGTTTATTATTTTTTTTGGGTAAAATTAGTAGTGATTTTTATTACCAAATACAGCCAATGCTTATCTACATACTAAGCGAGGGAAGAGGAAAATTAGGATCACTTTCTAGGAATGATACCCCATCCAATACTTCCCAAGCCTCACATAAACTAAGAGAATTAAACAATAGCATCAAGAAAATTTAAATCCTTTCTTGAAAACTTCTTAGGTTTGCTTCTGCTCACCCTGGTCTGAATTCCCATCCCAGCTGCTTGTGGACAGTGTCAGAACTCAGGAGCCCTGGTCTGTTTGAAAAATTTTCAGTTCCTCTCAATCCATATACGGTATATAACTAACAATGCAAGCATAAGCAACTTGTCTTTAGAGGACTCCTTTTNTTTTTTTTTTTTTTTTTTTTTTTTTTTCCCTTCTGAATTCGAATCTGCCAATGGTTATATTGATGAGGAATGAAGATTTTTGTCTGTTGGTTGATCAAGAATCTCAGATGTTGAGACCAAGGAGAAAAAGAGGTGCTCTAGTTCTTCATTATGTTTTTGACAGAGCACACATGTCTGATCCACTGCAATATTATAAGCATGTAACATTCTATATTTAGTCAAAAAACTTATGATGTGCTGTGAGCCAATGTATAAAGCAATGTTTTGGAATGTTCATCCTTCCCCATACATATCAAGCATCTTTTAACTTCTTCCCTCTAATCCAATTATACCCATCTGGAATTTTATACATTTCCCCTGCTGAGCCTGGCTTTGATTCAATTTCTACAATATGAATTTCAGATCAAGCAGTTGTGTAATGTACCATGTAGCCTGCCAGAACCCCCCCCCCCCCCCCTCTCAAGTAGATACCATCGACCCATTTCACCCAAAGGACATCTGGTTTTAATGGTAGAGCCCACATCAATTTCCCACTGGATCTTTATTCTAGCATATGTACTCCTTAAAGCTCAGCCCTCCATGTTTCTTATGCGGACAGATAAAATCCGAGCTACCAAGAGGAATATATTTTATATATAGGATTTTTGACGGGAACCCCCTTATATAATACACTTTTTGTAAAAAACCCCCCTCATATAATTTTTTTTTTGTCGGGAACTCCCTTATAAGTTACTTTGGCCATGACCAACCCCCCTTATTCAATTTTTCGGCCAATTTATTGGATTTTAGGACCGATTTGACCTTGCGAAAATTCTCTAAATGGGTTTTTTCTTCACCCTTTAGATCTTGTTTGATTCATACTTGGCATTTTTGTTGAAATTGAATATGCTAAATTTTCCAAAGGGTGAAGAAAAAACCCATTTGGAAAATTTTCGCAAGGGCAAATCGGTCCTAGAATCTCATAAATTGGTCGGAAAATTGAACAAGGGGGGTTGGTCCAAAGTAACTTATAAGGTTCTCCAAAAAAAAAAAAAAAATTATATAAGGGGGTTTTTTACAAAAAATGTAAAAATTCTTATATATATTAAGGCTCTACAAATCTGCTCAATTTTTTTTTTTGACGACACTCTACGGCAGAAGAAAAATAAGTAAGCCCAATAAGAGTGGATATACCGAGTTATTAAGGAATCTTGAACTAAAAACATCTTTTATCAATAAGGAATTCACATTCTAATTTTGTCCATTTGGAAGTTGTAAGAGCTATTGGCCCTCCTCAAAACCAGTGATGTCAATAATATCATGCCTGGTTGTAACAATTACACCATTCATATGGATTAAATGATTAGCACACAACCAGAAACTTCAGAAAAATGTGAGAAAGCTTGCATAACCCTATTGACTGAGGGTTACTAGTTTAAGAGGTCTGCAAAGAGGGTGAAACCACTGTTTGCAAACATCTTGTAAGATACTCTGTAACCAGAACAAAAGAAGAGAATTGATCCCTTGTCTCAGTACCATCCTAGAAATACCCCTTGTTATCTCCATTGATAGCCAAAGTAATACTGGTTGTAGTGACACATTGTGATACCCATTTGCAGAACTTTGGAGGAAAACCAAACCCCATAAGGACCTCATCCATAAATTTCCAATGCACAGTATTATAAGCTATTATAAGCTTTGCGCAATTCAATTTAAGAAGGCTATTGGGGGATTAATTAGTTCTCCTTTATACAATCTGATGAGGTCTAGACTTATCAAGATATTGTGATTAATAGATCTACCTTTAGTAAATGCACCCTGGTTTTCATCAATGATAGAAGGTAGTACATCAGCAAGTCAATTTGGCTAGACAAGTAGAGCGTAGCAGTACTTTAGGTGAAAGAGGGTCGGGGGAGGGAGAGTGATCCATATATTTCCGTTTGATTTGGGAGAGATATTCAGATGGTCAATTATGGATATAGTAAACGTTTTCAGGTTTTATTGTTATTTGTTAATGTAATGTAGATATTTTTATACTAATCACAACTTAGTAATATATTTATGTCATGAAGACTACGGGTCTTTGATCAGAGACCAAAAAAGTGCGAAAAAATTGGACAGTATATTCGAGATTTCTTCTTAAGATAATAAATTTTTATATTAAGAAGGAAGAAAGAATACATAGAACGAGAATAAGCCAATCTCAACAAGGAAACCGACCAAAACCAAAACCCGCCAAACATAACCTAAGTAAATCTATAGAAAACTTGTATGTTGATATGACTATCATATTGTATACTGGACTTTAAACGCCCCAGCTCAAGGTTACCCTTCTTCTTCCTGGAGTATGCCTGAACTATAACAGTAACGTCTTTTCCCATACGGTTAACCTATATAATCCCCAAAGCCTAACAACGGCATTTCCACGCTCATCCGCCTCTTCATTGCCAAGCGTGAATTCTGGCAGTGATGGGGTTGGGAGTAGCCCATCAAGCATCGTGCATCACCTCATGCTGTATTGAGGGTTGTTGTGAGAGCATAACCCCTTTCTGGTGGTTCTGTAATCTAGCCACGCCTTGCGTCAGAGAGCATCATGCCTCGTCCACAGTTGGTATTTCAGACACATGAGAGCCACATCCCAACCTCGAATTAACCTTTGAATTGTTTAGGGATTACTTTTAAAGCCTTATGCGTAACTTTGAACAGTTTAGGGGTTATTTTGAGAGTATTATGAATGACTTTTCAAAGTTTAGTTGTGATTTTTCAAAATTTAGTTGTAACTGTAAGCTGTTTAGGGATTACTTTGAGTCTTATTGGTAACTTTGATGTATTATGCATGACTTTCACATTTTACAGTTAGATGAGTGCATAGGAGAATTTGCGTTTAAGTAGATATGTCAACCTTTTCTGGATAATAAAATCTCTCTGAAAAAATTCTTCCATCACCTTAGACTCTAGGGGTACTTAGATAACTCACTGGTGGCAGACAAAAAGTGACAACAATTGTTTGTCCCCAGCAGCAGAAGGTGATATCTCAACAGGGTTTGGAGCATGTACACTAGTTAGGCTTTCCTGGTGCAAAAGTGGCTATTTAGGGTGATGTAAACAATGGCAATTAGGTGCCATCCGATATAACCTACAGAAGGGGATGTCTTGAAAGGTCATGAACCTTCTGGTAGAAGACATACGCTGTCACTCGTAGCTGTAGTACATCTTTGTTAGCTGTTAGGTTATAACCGAGTTACAATAGAAGCCATCATGAGAATGACATAGTGGCAATATTTTTTTGCAGATCGAAGATAATCATAGAATTAGAGTTAGAATACATACGATATTTGAATTGTAGTACATAGTTTCTGTTTTGGTGATACTTTTCTCCTGATCCCCTCCCCACATTTCCACATTTCGATTTATGGTTGTGATGGTGCATCTGAAGTCAGTTAAATTTGAAAAATTGCAATTGCTGAACAAATCAAGAGTGGTTGCCGACATATGTTAATGTTGATAGTACTTTGTCACTTGAAGATCAAATTCTTTGAACATCTTTTTGAATTTATACAAATCCAAAAGGTTCTCCTACACAGCAGACTTTCTTTTCTTTCTATTCTGTAGCGAGGAATAGGCATTCATTGAGAGCAAAGTTGACTTCATCTCCTTCAAAGATCATGTTCCTAAACTTTTTCTCCTCCCTAGGCCTATCTCTATTACTCCTTACCTAGCTTAAAGGCAACAATAATTGCACATATCTAAGCAATAGTTTTTGGTAAATATTTTGTTCTCCCGTGGGTTAGTAAAAGAGAGTACATTTTCTTAGTTGATTGTGCTAGGAACCTCACAATTTGAATTTAAAAAGGAAAGGTAGTTAAAGCATAATCCCATTAATTACTCTGATAGATGATGTGGGTTGTTAACCTAGTGGGTCAATTTATCATTTTCCCTTGTTTTCATAAAATAGATATATATTTTCTAGTTTTCATTTTTATGTGGAGTTGAATTTATGTGAAAAGATTAGCTGGTTAGTGGGACTTAATGGGAACTCCTTGCGGAGTTTGCTGGAAAAGGTGCTGTTGGTTGATTTGTGGACCAACGTGGTGATTGAGTTGGTATCTATATTCGTGTTTGTAAGATCAAATCATGTGACAGTAGCATTTCAGCTGGGTATCGTGTACCATATCCTCGAGACTATTAGGCAATTAGCTTGTTCTGCTAACAGGTTGGCTGCAACTTCTCCGTTTATTTCATGTGTTTGAGATTCCTCCTTTCAGTAATCGTTTCTCTATTACATGACTCCTAGTTGTGTATTAGGATGGAAGATCCTCTGATTTATGCCACTACTTTTACTAGCAGGGTTAATAGTTTGGCCCTACTGTTGTTCCTAATTGTACTTATTACCTGCACACATCTCTTTTTCATCGAGTCCTGTTTCTTGTGTCTGTGTGTCAGCCTTCTTTTATATTTTCTTTTACAGTATGTAATATAAAGAGGAAGTTTAAACTGTCCTCTGCTCATTTATATGATTGCGGTCTAGTAATACTGATTCTTTGTAAACAGATGTGTTCTCCTTGGCGTCAGCTGTGGGGCAAACATTGCAGATTATGTGGCTAGGAAAGCTGTGGAGGCGGGAAATCTTTTGGATCCTGTGAAAGTTGTGGCACAAGTGTTGATGTATCCATTTTTCATTGGAAGTGTCCCTACACATTCTGAGATAAAGTTGGCAAATTCGTATTTCTATGACAAGGCTATGTGTGTGCTTGCTTGGAAACTCTTCCTACCGGAAGAAGAGTTCAATCTAGACCACCCTGCAGCCAATCCGTTGACCCCAAATAGAGGACCTCCATTAAAGCTTATGCCCCCAACGTTGACAGTGGTGGCAGAACATGATTGGATGAGAGACCGGGCTATTGCCTACTCAGAGGAGTTGCGCAAAGTCAATGTTGATGCACCTGTTCTGGAGTACAAAGATGCAGTTCATGAATTTGCGACACTTGACATGCTTCTGAAGACCCCTCAAGCCCAGGCCTGTTCAGAAGATATTGCCATCTGGGTTAAGAAGTATATTTCAATGCGTGGTCATGAATTCTCTTACTAAGTGGCAGACGGTATTCCGTAACTGTCAAAGGCTAGGGCATCCTCTAGGCTGCGTTCAAATTTGGTGCCCATCGAGATTGAAGTGCAGTGGAGGCTGCTGCAATCTCTTGAGAGATGCCATCACTAGATGTAGCAACGGTTTCTTCCTCTTTGTCCTTGAGAGGGTAGCCCAACTTGAAAATGCTCTACTATTTTTGTTTTTTCATTATATTTATATTTTATTTTCTTCATTTGTTTTTTTGGTTTTGTAATATAGGGGTTGATGGACAAGGAGGAGACTTGGCTACTCGTAGATAGCACGTTTCTTGATCGATTAACGCTCACCAATTGGTGACGTGACGTTCTTGTGACAAATTTTCATGTGTATTATTAAGATGTATCATCTTGTCAAACAAATCACTGAGATGTTTATTCATGCTTCTGGAGTTCTTTTCTTACTGAAATGATGAAAGATTGAGTGGTAGCATCTAATAATCTCTAATCGCAAGCTTGTGAGTTCGTCAGATTAGGGACGAATGGCGCAAGTTATATCCATTTTCCTAGGGGTATTTTGTTTTCTGTACCCTGTCCTATGAGGCTGTGACACTAGCGTTTTGTGAATTTTTTTATCTTAGAGAAAGAGAATCCTGATTCACAATTCTTATATTGGCGTTTACTTAAATGTAATCATTACGACATAATGAAATTCTTTAATTGTATATAAGCTCATGGTTACTTAAAAAAAAATTGTTAGGTTCGTTGTAAACCTCATTACTTCTATTCATGTAATGATGATTACATTGGTTAAACTAGACCACTCGTAATTACATAAACTCAAGTAATGATTACACTCTTACTATGTGATATGTCTCCCTCTTCTCCGAACCACCTCTACCCCAATCACAATTGTAGACACCACAGGGTGTCATTGAGTCCCTTCCCTCGCCCGATGATGCTAACGATAGTCTACTTGGAAAAGATGAACACGAAACAAAGAAATCTCAATCCTGGGCAAACCCATTATTTCCCTGCTTAGTTGAATAGCTCTCACTTTTAACTTTCCAAAACACTCGGGCTCAACTCCAAGTTTGGAATCAAAAGTTATGCTATTTCAAATGTTTCGGCCCAAAGTCTCACCTAATGATGTTACGGTTCAAGACAAAGCCCGCATCCAACAAATAAAGCCCAATTCCAGCCCATACTCGCTTTACACGTTTTGTGCCCCAGGAAATCGACTAGATGTGCTTCTTTAGGAGCTCACTCAGAGGACCCACGGTTTCTCCAAACCGGGCTGGACAATCCGGTTTCCACCCAGTTGACCGCTGAGAAGACCTGGTTCACTGATAGCGTAACACCCCCGAAAATAGTAGCACTTATAACGGACATATCATATAGCACTGCCGATAATAAGTGATACTAATTTCGGAGAATATTATGCCACACTTGATATAAATGAGATACAAGTCTATAGAAGTAGTTATAAATTTTTCGCGTTTAGTAATGAATTAGAATTAATGATAATAACTTAATCCATTATAAAATTATCCAAACCATTATCAAACTTCTTAAAATATAGTTAAACCATTATCTAGAGTACTAAACGAAATAAACTGAAATACACCATTGTATTATTATTACAACCATAGCTCCATTAACTAATCAACGGGATCCTCTCTGGACTCTCAAACCCCTCAAAAATCATGTTCTTCATCTGCAAATTCATAGAAATACAACCACAAGCAAGGGACACACAGAAACAATAGAAGATTAGCATTTCGCTAAGTAAATACACCCCATTGTGTAAAATAGGTTCTATAAATTTTGTCTTTTTTTTTTTTTTTTTGACAAAAGGTTCTATAAATTTTGTCGCTACACTTAGTAGTTAACACATTACTACACAACCATTCATATAAACTAATTAAAAACTATTAAGAATTAAGTATATGATTAGCTAAATCAAAAAGAAATTCACTTACTAAGCTTAGTCGGGTGTAAAGTAGGCTAGAAGACGAGTAAGAATCGAAAAACGACGAAACCGAGCTTGAGAAACCGATCTTGGGTCGCGGTTTTGGTCGATGGTGGTGGTCGGCTAAGGTGGCCGGACAGCCTCCTCTTCTCTCTTCTTTTCTCTCTCTAACTATATAAGTGAGTTTACTTGCAGAAGTGTTTTCTTAACACTAATGATCACATCATCCTTTTATAAAGGAAAGGTGAATAGTAGTGGACATGAGCTTAGGGTGTACAATTGGTTGGGTTATAGAAGTTACTATTATATGCTATTAGGAATTTAATCTTCTAATCCCATGATGGTAAATAAAGGAATATAACGAATGGATTAAAACTGAAATATATCGATAATTAAAATAACGGCAAAACAATGAAAGACACAATATTTACGTGGAAAGCCCCAAATTGGGTAAAAACCACGGGCCGAAGAAGAATAGAGTCCACGATAAAGAGATTACAAATTCACACGATGATGTCTTACTTAATATCTCACTAGGCACTTAGTTTTGGGAATTAGGACACCCAATAACAACACACTCAATCACTCTAAAACTTAGAGAATTTCTATTCAGAATTCTTGACATGTGAATAACTTATGCTAATGATATAAATAGGCAACTAACTTAACCTCAACCAAATAGGAATACGTCTTTGCCGTCACTAGAGTCATATTGGGTTTAGGAAACTTTCCATAAACCCCCAGAAGAAATTTGGAGCAAAGAACTTGGAAATCCTACTCGTAACAACCCGCCCGGGCGGGCGATTCCAAGGCTTGGGACCCGCCCGGCCAGGCGACCACTGCCGCACCCAATTCTGAACACTCTGTCTAGCTGCCTGTCCTGTCGGTTCTTCACCCTCACTTGACGCCCTTTTTTGCCCTTCTCGACCACGCCTCTTGCATACCACTTTGCCGCTTGATTGCCTTTGAGATCAAACTTCATTTCGATACATATCCTAACAAATCTACACCTTGGATCAAATTCACGACGGCCCCTTAAGAAAGAACTAGTCTTCTTCTTCCACTTACGCCCCAAAGGTAAACACATCAAACTTGAGGAACTTGATTAGGTTGACGCACCTTCTTGGGCCACACCTTCTTGACACCTAACCTTGGCGAACATTCATGAACAATTCCCTTAACGGCTGACCCAACCAACTGATCATACAACGTCCCATTTCTTCTCCCCTTCATCTCAACCTTTGTACCTCTTGAGACATGGACAACTCCACCTCCAATGGTACACCCGTACCCCATAACATCTAGGGAATTCGAAGAGACTTGGTTCGAATTTAAATCTGAAACAGTTTTACATGAGACGAAGTCCTTACCTTTCTATCGAACATCGTCACCCTTACCTCTCCAACCCCAGCAACCTTGTAATTAGCACCTTTACCAAGCTTGACTTATCCACCTTGAATAGAATCATAGGTAGAAAAGGAGTTCTTGGAGACACAAACATGGTGAGAACTCTCCGAATCTAAAACCAACTATAAGGACATCCGAATCAATATACTCATCGTACACAAACACGGCATCTACTTGGTTATTCCCTTGATTATTTCCCTGTTGTGGTTGATGCTTGTCCTACAATCTGGGACAGTTTTTCTTAATGTGCCCCTTGACCTTGCAATAGTTACATACAAAATTCTTATGTTGTGACTTACCTCGAGCACCGTACACCTCTTGAAACAAGACCCTAATCTGCGGCATATTCTTCCTCCTTAGTTAACTGATTTTCAATCGGTTCACGTTGCAACAAGGCATTCTTAACCTCATTAGCAGTAATCTCCTCACGACTGTAGAGTACTGTCCCCCGAAAGTGCTTATACTCATAGGGCAACGAATACAACAAAGTTATAGCCAAATTCTCCTCATCCAACTTCACCTCAAAGTTCTGCAAATCCACAACAATTGAGAAAAATTCATCAAATTAGGCTTGACCGGTTTACCTTCATCTGGACGAAGATCCTTGAGTCTACTCTTAAAGTAGACGATTACTCATGCTCTTCGTCAAAGACAAAGATTCCAACTTCAGACACAACGCTGCCATCGTCGTCTCATTCGCCACCTCCCTCAAAACCATTCAATAAAAACAACTGAATGGTACTTAACGCCTTGAGATCAATCTCATCGAATTCTTCATCCGTCATCAACGCTAGCTTCTTACTTTTATCGGAAAGTGCCTTCTCCCAACTGTTCTGAATCAATATCGCTCGCATGTTGAGTTTCCACAGATCGAAATTAACTGATCTGCGTAATCTCTCGATATCAAATCGCACGTCCGGCATATTGAATCTGACAATTACCCAAACTAGGATCTGATACCAATTTGTTAAGAATTTAATCCCTAAATCCCAGGATGGTGATTAAAGGAATATAACGAACGAATTAAAAGTAAAATATATCGAGAACTAAAATAACGGCAAATAATGAAAGATACAAGATTTACGTGGAAAATCCAAAATTGGGTAAACACCACGGGCCGAGGAAGAGTAGACTCCACAATGAAGATATTACAATCTCACATGATGATGTCTCACTTACAATCTCACAAGGCACTTAGTCTTGGGAATTAGGGCACCCAAGAACAATGACTTCTAATTCATTATGTTATACTCCCCTATCCCGGGTAGACGTTAACAAACCGATTTTAAAACTGCACTTAGTAAAACCTTAACAAACCAAATTTTCAACATAAATTCACTACTTTACCCCTCCACTAACTTTACACTATAATAAAATAATGGAATACTCTACCTACCCTATCAAAAAAATTGACCCATTTACCTTATAATAAAATTAAAAATTTCTCACTCACATTATATTACACTGAAGGGTAAAAGTGGAATAAACAACCCTCACAATTTCCCCTTAAACTCCGCACTACAAATGGTTTGTTAACGTTTACAATGGACGAAGGGAGTATATCTATATTTTTACTAACCTTTGCAGGAACCATTTAGTTGTCTAACCCTCATTTCGTGTATTCGGTTATAGGGTTTGATGTATATAATAGCTCAAAACCTCTCGAGTTGTATTAGCTTGACAATAAATTATAGCTTGTATGGTAGTAGCTTAGATGATATCTAATTTGATGAAGGTAGGATAAGATACTCATATGAAATAGAAGTACGTAATAATAAATTTGTAGGTCCTATATCAATGTGCGCATATCTCATATTTGCGAATAAGTATCGTAAGTGATGCATTGCTAGAATGTATACTAGGAAGTGAGATGAGAGGAGTTAACCCATATTTGAAATTTGTGTTTTTAACTGAGAATAATGAGAAGAGTGAACTTCTATAAAGATATAAATTATGTCATTTCTCTATGCATATGTTTTCTTTAAACCCGTCTACTCTTCTCCATTTTAGGATAAGAGATAAAAAGCCATGCCTGACGATACAATTAGATTGCCCACACCTTTTGGGCCCAATGAAAGAAATGTACTTCTAGGCTCCTTTGAGATTTTCTGTCAATATATGAATGAGGCAATGAAGAAACAAGCTGAAGAGGTTGTTAAAGAAAATATAGATCCACAAGCTGCCTTATTCAAGCAATTAGGTTCTCATCAGCTGCCTACCTATGATGAGGGTGTTGATCCTGTTATTCTTAAAGGATGGATTTGTAATATGGAAAGCTCTTTCAAGTTGTGGATTGTCCCAATAGTGCTAAGATAAGCTATGCTTAGTATTATCTTAGAAAGGAAGCTAATGACTGGTGGACCATGATGCAATCTGAGTTTCTAGCCAATAAGGAACACAATTGTGAGAAATTCAAGAATAAACTAAAGGAGAGATTCTATCCTAGGTCTTTGCATAGGAAGAAGCAAAAAGAATTTCAAAAGTTGCATCAAGGGAACATGACTGATGCAGAGTATGCATCCAAATTCTAAGTTTACTCCTAATTTGATAACTAATGAAAGAGAGAAAGTAGCTAGGTTTGAAGATGGTTTAACTTGGAGAATTCAAGAGCTTGTTGCAGAATATTCAACTACTTTTCAAGAAGCATATAACAAGGCAATTAATGTGGAATGCATATAAGAGAGAAGGATTGCGATTGTAGGAAAGAAAGAGAGAAAGAAAAAGGATATGGAGCTTCTGGAAGTAAGAAGACAATATTTAACTTTCATGTAAGGAGGAACCATCGAGGAGGAGGTAACCGGAACAATCCTACATACTGTAGATGTGTTAGGTATCATCTAAATCAGACTTGTAATGGGTTGCCAATGTAACACCCCAGCCTTCTGCACAGGCTGTTGGTGCTACCAAGATCCGCTTTACTGGTTGAGGACTGACCCCACAGACCACCATAAGTCTTTTCAGCATGCTTTGTCCTCACTCACATGCTCTTGAGAAACTTCCCACGAGGTCAC
>BSSO01001798.1:0-21821 GCA_030267885.1 Mesembryanthemum crystallinum | reverse complement strand
TGCGATAATGAGCCGTGAATATCAAAAAAAAAAAAAAAAAGTGAAAAGAAAGGGCTGCCATTGCTATTGGGCCATAAAGCCCAATTTCATATTATCTTGGTTAATTGAAGCGGGATGTACCCACATACAGTACCCCTAGGGGTACGGTATAAATTGTACCTTGACTTCCCAAACATGTTTTACACAGATAGATTGTTATTTCTTGAATACATCTGTTTAACCGCTAGACAACTAAATTTAGGGGTGATTTTTAGTCATTTAGAGATATTTGTGAATTAAGGGAAATTTTACAATTTAGGGCTATTTTATGGATTTTCCTAAATTGCTAACGCTCCTAAATCGCTAAACAAAAATTCCAATTTTCTAAATATCACCACTAAATTGGGTGGTCTAACGATTGCACAAAAATATTACTTTTAAGTTGGCGCATAAATAAGTAGATTTAAAAGAATGCTAACTGGCCTAATATGATACCTCTCTTGGGCCATTTTAGTGTATTTTATTCTCTAGAGTTTATAATGGAATCCAACCCCATCTTCTGTGATATCAAATTCACTGTCTGTCATATCTCAAGTACTTCCTTATTTTCGACTCAATAACTACTAACATGGTATCGAAGGAAACATATTGGTCTTAGAGGAAATGAGATTATGAGATGCCTGGAGGCCAACAAATGAGCAAAGGTTTGTACTATAATATAATTTTAAGTTTTCAATGGGAGCCTTGTTTTGAAAAAAAAAAAAAAAAAGAAAGAAAGAAAAGAAATGGACTTTTAACCATTAAAATTTACATAATAATTTCATTGGAACCCTTTTTATTCTTAACGAAAATTTCCTGTGTTACCCCTAAACTATGATCTAATGTCAGTGGTGTTCACGCTTTTTCAATAATGCAAAGGGTACCCCTGAACTTTGAGTTTAATATTTTTTGTACCCCTGAACTTAATCTTTAACGTTTTTTGTACCCTAATGGTTGACGGAACTCCTTTTCTGTAAGATTTTTTTTTAACTATTTAACTTAGTTAATGTATGGGGCACTATAAAATGACTGATATACCCTTACTTGCCTTAATTACACAACTATTAGGTATTTGACAAACATTCCTGTTATAAATCTGAAGAAATTTTTTGGAGGTCTGACAATGGTGGGTGGGTCGATTTATAAGGGAAAGGCCTGTCAAATATTTAGTCGTTGTGTAATTAAAACAAGTAAGGGTATATCAGTCATTTTTACTGTGCCTCATAAATTAACTAAGTTAAATAGTAAAAAAAAAATTAACGGAAAGGAGTTCCGTCAACCATTAGGATACGAAAAACGTTAAAGTTAAAATTCAGGGATACCATTGGCATTATTGGAAAAGCATGGGCATCACTGGCATTAGGCAAATTCAGGGGTACCACATCGAATATTGACTAGCGAGGAGTATTCATAGTGATTGGATGACCGGAGGAGTTAATAACTTTTGTCACTGATAATCCCTGGAATTAACTCATCGTGGACATCCTCTTCAACCTGTATCATTTTTGCAATTTGGGATTCTCCACCCCACCCTTTATGGCCTTTTATTTACCTGTATACTGTATACTTCATTTACGACATACCGTAGATATCCGAGGATTTGTGGAGTGTCCCACGATTATCAAATAGCCCCAGGATCAACACGGGTATAACATAGTACAGTATTGTATTTTTAAGTCGGAGTCGTTCTGATACTTGAAAAGAAAATAAGTTCATTTTTACCAATATGTGGTTAATTAAGTTGAGTATGCAATGATAGAGAAATATTTTTACAATTTAGTTTTACTTCCATATTGTTGTTCATTCAAATTTAGTCCAATTCAATGTAATTCAACATCATCCAGTTGAAATGAACATAATCGGATCAAACAACTTGAATCGCGTTCATATATACAACACAAAAACATGATCCAACCCTTTATTACCCTTCCCAAGGGAAGAAGAGCAACAGAAGAGAAAACACAAGACCAACTTAGTTTACAAGTTACAACCAACTCATCAGCAATATGAAGTCATCCGCGTTGATGATTGTATGCTTCCTTCAAACTCAGATTACAGAATACATTACTTACTGAGAAATCTGTAAAGCATGATTTCAAAGAGCAGGATCAAGTACAAGCACCAGAACAATGACTAAAGCAAAGACTTGACCATCCAATAACACAAAAGTTATTTGACCAAACCCAACCAACAACTTCAACAACCCCATATATACCATCACAAAACTACCCCCTGTATTAATCTGAGTTTAATCCACCATTGCAAATGCTTAATAATCAAGATCCCCCAGTTTCTGCTGAAGTTTATGAACAACTCTGAGTGTTAAGCTCGAACAAGACGCTTTTGCTCGAAAATTCAGGATCTTATTAGGATTCACCAATACAAAACCAGATCATACCCATATAAATTATTCCGAGATGGAACAAAACTAAGGGAATTTTCCTAATTATAGATACATGATTACACATCATTAGCACATATTAGTTATACTACTACTAGCTTAGCTAGTTTAGAGTACACAAACACAATTAATCCCTCAGTTCTTACAATTTGAGCACTATCCCTCAGTTCTTACAATTTGAGCACTATCCTGTTTCACATAGTCTATGAAACATTGATCATCTTGTAATATACTACTTAACAAACTGAGGATCAAAAGGATAAGAACAAACTTACATATTACTACCTCACTTCCTGCTGAACATGCTCCTCAATCTCCCCCTTTCCAAACGTTCGAGCAGCTTCTTGGCACCGGGAACATCCATCTCGGTCAGCTTTTTCAGGTACCCAATTGCCCCGTACGACACCATGAGCTTCTTGCACTTCTTGCTCGACGAGAGGGCCACCAGACACGCAACAGCATATTTCTTTGCCGTGTTCTGTGGGTTCGGGTCAAGCAACTGGACCAAGTTGGGCACACTCTTGTCATCCTTCTTCACTTCTCTACAGTTGTGCGAAAGCGTTATAAGGCTCGAGAGCGCCTGAGCCGCGACTTCCCTAGCACCATAAGTCTTCGCTTCGAGCATCTTGATAAGCAAAGGAATACACCCGGCCTCAGCCACCAACTTCTTCACCTCAGCCGTGTTGCAAATCCGGCAAATAGCCGATGCAGCCGCTTGTTGGGCCCCGACCGACCCGGATTTGAGCACATGGACCAACCGGGAGAGGAACCCGAGTGATTCCAGCACCTCAACCGAAACGGATCCTACCAAATTCCTCAACGCCCCCATGGCGGATTCCTGAGGTAGGGGTCCATCCAGATAGGCCAATAGGCTCCGGATTCCACCCTCAGAAATAACTGATCTTCGGAGGGTTTCGTTGCTCGCTGTGAGGTTCTGCAAGCATTCAGCTGCATATTCCTTAGATCCTAATAAAAGCCCACAATCGAGAAGATTGATCATCACCCTCACAATCCCTTCCTCGGCTAAAGTTTGCCTCACTTCCGGAACTGCTGATATATTCTTCAACGTGCTAGCGGCTGCAGCTTGTGAAACAGAATCACCATTTCTGCAAATCTCGATCAATGGTCTGACCCCACCGTGTCCAACAATGGCTCTAGCCGTTTCAGAGGACATTGATAGCCTCTGGAGAGAGATTGTAGCCTTCTCTTTCCCCACTGCGCTACCAGATTCCACTAGCCTGATAAGAGGAGGAAGAACACCCTCGGAAACAAGCCAATTCTCACACGACCCGGATTCTGCCAACGAGCAGATGACAGTAACGGTCTTTTCCCGAATTCTCGGAGAAGTTGCTGTCAGAAGCTGAACCAAGGCAGCAATGTTGCTTCTTCCTAGGACGGATAACACATTCTTCTCGTCCTCTTTCATGATCTCAACAAGGGTGTCGAGAGCTTTGTGCTTTGCCTCTAAATGACCAATTTGAAGCCGAGCTAGCAACTCCCTGATACTGCTGTAGCTCGAATTCTCCGATTCAGATGATGAGCTTGATGAGACAGAAGGTGACATCGTCTCACCAAGGACACCAGTCTTGATCAGCAACCCACAATCTCTAAGATTCAAATCCAATTTCCCGGAGAGAGAATCAAGATCGCTCTGCATCCGGAGCTTCCCTTCGTACTTTTCATCAATGCATATCTCCGCCAATTCAACCGCCTCGTTTAATGTCTTTGAAACAGCCTGAAGTTGCTCCTTACAAAGTGTGTTCTTTGAGAAACAAGGGTGGCTAGACAAATCCGATAAACGAGAGGGGACTTGCTCCAATTTCGATATGATCATCTTCCATCTCCCCGGAAATCCCTTAACCTGCCTCGCTTTATGGAGTGCCACAGGAATGAACTCCTGGGCATTTAATAACCACTCTTCCGCCGTCCGATCATCCACAGATTTCTCATGCTCTTTCTCTTCTACCATAGCTTCTTTATTGAATTCGAGCACAATTGATCAATAGAACTGCAATTCAGTGATGGAAAAATCTCAACTTTGGCAATACAAAACAGATGTTGCTTTGTGCAAAGATGGGAAAAACCAGAAAACAACAAACTTGAGTGGAAAAATGCTATATGGGAAACACCCAGATAAGAAAAGGACCCAAATTTTATAGTTGTTGATATATAATAATGGAGTAGTTACAATTGCATATGATTATAATGATAATACAGTAAGATAATATATTGGATGACTCACAAAAGAGAGAAGACAAAGAAGAAGTGGCTTCAAGAGTCTTGTAGGATCACATAAAGCTTGTTTTACATTTAAAACACACAGAACCGA
This sequence comes from Mesembryanthemum crystallinum, assembly GCA_030267885.1. Classification (NCBI taxonomy): domain Eukaryota; kingdom Viridiplantae; phylum Streptophyta; class Magnoliopsida; order Caryophyllales; family Aizoaceae; genus Mesembryanthemum; species Mesembryanthemum crystallinum. The sequence continues at coordinate 17,073 of BSSO01001798.1, read as the reverse complement.
CCAACATAAAATCAAAGTACCAAAAAAGGAAGCCCCACAATATGTATTTTAGCTAAACATTGGTAAAGAGATCATTCATTGCACATGAACTACAGAAAGCTTTTCACCACCAAGAAGAGAAAATCAGGACATAGTATTGATTATGATTACCAGGAAAATATGATTAGTAGAGGTTCAGGTATCACTGTCACTTGATTGATATTTGATGGATTTACCTTTTAGGCTAATCAAAGGCAGTTACGATGATAACAAAAACGTCGGCACAGCAAAATGACTATAATGCCCTTTACACAATGATGATTGAGGGAAACAAAAGTGGGGTTATTTTGGTCAAAATCACAAAACCCACAACTTTCCAATTCAGCTGAAATGAACTAAACCCAAGATGAGTTAGATCTAATCCTATGGCCACAAATTGTGATAAAGACAAGTTAGAAAGGAGATTTTCAAGCAATAATTAGCCAAATTGTAACCATGTATTAAGTAAATTTAGTGGGGTTTTGGAATTTGAAGGAAGAAGGTAGAGATAGATAAGAGACAATGGCTTACCTTTGAAGAGACGATATATGTCTCTATCTAAGACTGTTACATAGAGTGATTTTGAAATCTCTGAACCTACCCCACTTGAAAATTCTTAAGAAAACTCAGAAGCAACAACAAGGCAAAACAAATATATACCTCAAAATCAATTTTCCCCTTCTTTTGTCTCTCCCCACAGCATTTAATTTTGCTTTCCAACTGGCCACAGGATGCTGAATGATCAAAAAATCAGCAAAAGAGTACAATTAGATCATTAAAAATACACAATTTGCATATAAATGGGTATATTAGCATAAGATTAAAAGGGAGAAAAGGTGAAAAATTGAGTCTTTTTTTTGCTTATTTAGCAAAAGCAAGAGAATCTAGCTTCAAGAACTAACCTTTAAGGCTAAAATAAAAGGAAACCTAGAAGCTTGTTTCTTTTTTTTTTTCACTGTGAAGCAACCCAAATTTAGCTTGATCTTCAAACTTGTTCCACTTTCTCTAACTAGAAAACCCAGAAAGGCTTGAGCTTTGAGCTGATTTGATCTGGTAGAGTGAGACCCAGAAGCAATTTCTTAGATTTCAGAGATGCCCAGAAGGGTAATTTGGTCTTTTGACGAAGAGGAAGAGTTTAACTCAAAACGGTCAGGAGCGTTTAAAAAAGAAGGATCTTTGAGGTTACTATCAAGTAGCATACGAAGAAGAAGAAGTGAAGAAGCAGAGAAAGAAAGCACCAGGTTTTTGAATTGGATTACTAGTATCAATGTACTTCAGCTTTTTATGGCAAGGAGACAAGGAAATATAAGAGAGAGAATGAGAGTGAGAACTGAGAAGAGGGGACAATAATGGAAATTATTTATAAATATTTGCATTTCAAAAATCAAAATCTCAGCTGGGTCAGTCAATTACTTGGGATCATTTAAATTTCCACGGTAAAAAATAAGTAAATTTAAGTGACATAGGGTGTGTTCGGTTGGGACGATTTTTATGTTTTGAAAGATGTTTTTCTCGTTAGTTAAGGCCCCCATTTCTATTTACGCACAGGGCACTTAAAATTTTTCAGAAACTTTGGGATGGTCCTGGATATGAATTTGGGTTGAGTAAGGTGAAATGAACACGCCCATAGTGTTCAGTTTTTTAAGTTCAATTCGGTTCAATTCAGATCAGTAACTTATTTTTTCTTTCACATATTGTTTGTTGTCATCCTACAATCTGTTTCGATCTTCCCAATCATGCAATCAGTTGGATTTAGTTTAATTTAATTATGTTCATTTTAGCACCATTTGATTTAAAAGAACTGAGCTCTTTTAATTTTCAATTTGTATACGGCGAAACTGAATTGAAATAAAAGGGAGCTTAATAAACTGTAGTATGTGACACTTTAGTTGCAAAATTGAAGACAACATAACAAAGCTGAAATTAGCGAAATTGAACAAAATGAGCCAAACTTGATTGATTGCATAATAAAATGAAGATAACCTAAATAAAAGAAAATTCACCATAATTGAACTAATTTTGCAACTTTAATGGAATGGCAAAAGTTGAATTGAATTTAGAGTTTATCGATGGAAAAACCACTTACTGAATTACTAGCCCGGGCTTGCTTAGCCTTGAATATGGTGGTTACATATATGAAATTTTTGGAAAATTTATTATGGTTGACTCGTTCATCTGCTTAATGATCTGACCCATATACAAAAAATTACACCAAGGCCGATCAACGTAATTCAAGATTACTTTTGATAAATCCTAATTGAATTGAGCTAAAATAAATAAACATATAATTAAGAAAGGTGTGATCTATTCACCTACAAGTATCTGAACAAAACGGTCCGAATCGAATTGAATTAAACAAAATGAATTGAATTGAATGAATGGCAATTTATGAGAGAAAATATGAATGATTTAAGCTGAACAATTTAAACTGAACTGAACGATCTAAAATGAAATTCACAAAATTATTTCACTAAAATACACTAGACTACCTAAATTTAAAATAAATAAATCAAAAATAAAAAAACCTTCAAACATCACATAGATATATAAAAATAAATCTAGTGAAAAAATAACAATTGATACAAATACAATAAAATGAAACTGAAAAAACAATAATGATGAGTAGAACAAACTTTGAATGTGTGATATTGAGAGAGAGGGAGAGAGAGAGAGAATTGTTAGACAGTACAAAAGGATCGGACGGACATGATGATGATGGGAAAGAGGGATAATTTGACCGTTGGGATTGGTTGATGAAAGATTTCAAATTTTTTTGAGGTTACCTAGGAGGTGACGTGGCAGAAGGAGCATACGTGTTAGGTGGGGACGGCCAAAGAGTGCCACTCATCAAGGTCACTTTCGGAAACACGTGTGATAAAAGTTGGCTACAAGTAACGCTACAACTCTTTTTGAGTGTGACCTTCCTTTGCCTCATTTTACCATTTTACCCTTTCTTCTTTCTTTTGTTTTGTTTAGCCACTTGTTGAACCTTTTTTGTTTTCTTTATTTAATTGAGGGGTTTTTGAACTTTACATCATTTACAACATACCATATCATGTGGATAATGAAAGGTTACCAAATGATTTTACTCATAAAAGGTAGTAATATAGTAAAAAGTTTATTAAAGATGAATAAAAAGAAGTCAATCCAGTTATGGAACTTTTTCTCATACTATTGAGGTTTGAATTGTGAGATCACTATTTACTCTGTTAATTTGTTTACAAAAAAATGTTTACCCACCATGTATAATTGTAGTAGTATAAGATAGGAAATAGAGATGTATTTGTAAGACATAGGACTTGGATATATTTCCACTATGTAAACTTTGATTATATAGATATGTGTCTTCTAAAATCACTAAGCACGTAAGAAAACCAAACGAACTAGAGACTTTAAGAAGAGAAATTATAAGGTCGTCAAATGAGAATGAAATGGTTTTGCTTTCTTCAACATGAGGATAACAGTTTGAGTTATTTAAGTAATGCATTTTACATATGTGAAAGACATTCAAATTATGACTGCTGAGTTTACCATCATTATATCGTCAATGTTAGATTAAAATCTGCAAACTATGATACACGACTTCTTCGAGAATAACTTTTGTCTTTTTTTTTTTTCTTTTTTCCCTTTCCTATTTACAAAATTTGGAACAAATGATATGCATAGCCAAACTCTTATCTCTCAAAAATAAATTTAAAGATCATGATCATGTTTGTGGTCCTCCAAAAACAAGATACAGAATTCATCCACTCTGAATGATCAATTGACTAGTCTTTCAACACTTGCATTTATGTGAATGTGATGGCCCCTCTTTTTTNACCCCCCCTTTTAACTTTGTAGTACTACTAGTATAGTAGTGAGTAGTAATACAGTAGTAATAGCAGGACTCTAGGGAGTAGTAGTAAATTTTTGCAAGCCTCAGTCTCCAGTAAATAGCTCCATTCGCTTAGAGACAGGGAGCCATAGGACAACAAAAGCTTTTCTTGATTACAAAAGTCAAATTTTAGTACTTCTAATTTGAATTCCCAGGAACTCCTCTCTTGTTTTTGCTGTCAACTGTCTACTTAACTCTATTGTCATCTTATGGCAAATAAAGTGAATTCAAAATCATGCTCTACAGGAGTTGGTTAATTCTTTTCTTTTTTTTTTTTAATTTTAATAATACACACTTATCTGTTCCAAATTAGAAAAATTAGGGTATGTTTACTTGAACTGAGGGGAACTAAATGAATAGTAAAAGGTGAGTTAAACTGAATTGAAATGGGATAAGTTGAATTGAATGTTCTGCTACCAAATAATTATAGTGTACATCCAATATTGATGTTAAACTTTTACTCCTCTTAACATCAATTCAAACAAGAATGTACTCGTGTGACATTAACTATTAATATGGACTAGAAGTAATTCACAAAATAATAAGTGGTCGTTTGGTTGACAATCTAAGCGCATAGGAAGTTGCACTTCCTGGAAAGTAAGATTTTTTGAGTTGTTTGGTTAACAGTATATGGAGTAAGTTGGACTTTGCAGGAAGTTTTACTTCCCACAATATGGGGAAGTTGCTTACCTAGGGGGACCTAGGTAAGTAGAACTTTCTGTAGAAAGTTTCACTTTGCATGTTCAACCAAACAACATTTTATACTTACCATGAACTTATAATTTCAGTATAATATAACTTTTCAGAAATTATCACTTCACATAGGAAACCAAACGACCACTAAAATTATTAACCAATTTTTTGAGTATAAACTTCAAGACTTTACCAACTTGATAGATATTTCAAAGTTAAACAAATAAAGCATACAAGGATCATAAAGTGTCAACCCGAATTCAACAACCACGTACTATGGTCTCAAACATATCGCAAACAAAAGATTGATAAATCATCACAAACATAAACAATCAAACATAGTATAATTCAAATTTGAATCAAAGATTTGAAATAATAATAGTATTTAAAGAGAAGCACGAGCAATCTTCTTTAAGTAAGATAAGATAGGCAACTTTTGAAGGTGTAACATTTTCATCATTTCAAGAATCCGATGATCTCCTACTACAATAATAGAGTACAATAATAATGTGATAATTAAGTAGTCTAGTAATGTAATGAATTGGGGGTCTCAAAAAGGAGAATTGTTGCTTCTTTTTACTGAGCCAGAAAGCCGCAAGGCGTGAATATCTAAAGACGCGTGTGCAGCAACGTTGCCAGTACGTAACGCTGTGTCTGTCGGTTGCGCTTTGCTTTCCACAGTTGGGACTTTCACTCTCCTTCCAACTCCAAACACTCAACGGGCAAATATTGTTTTGAAGGGACCATTCAGTTAACCATCAACCCATAAGTTCGGACTGAACCCGAATGTCTTAGAAGGAAGGATACCAAATGTACCGATTAAGTTAAAAGACTCTGTTTTGGTAAGTGATTATTGAGTCGGATTTGTACGATTTTTAGCTTGTTTGACCAAGTTCGTCATTCAAAAAGGAGGTAGCTGGTTAGAGTAGTTTTTTTGTTATCCCATAAACATTTGATAACAAAATATGGGGATGTTTGGCAAATGGCTTTTGGGTTGGCTTTTAGCCTCCTACAAGCCAACTTTTGAAAAGCCACTACGAGTAGAATTTAGGGTTGGCTTGTGGCTTATGAGTTTAATTTCAATATATTTACAACATACCAGCTAATAATGATCAGCTAATTTTACCACACTTTTTACAAACATCCATTGTCACCAGCCGATCAAAGCAGCCAATGCAACCATCCAATATCTACCAACTATCAGCCAACAACCAATTGCCAATGTCACCACCCATTTGCCAAACAGGGCCTATAAATAGCTTCTAGGATTAACTTATAACTATTCTGCTTTATTTATAGTTTGTTTGTTACCCACTGGTCAAAAAAACTAATAGAATCAACTAACATCTACCATCCGCTCGCCAATGTCGCCACTAATTGGTGAACAGGACATAGGTCTCTACCAACCATCTAAAAACAACCACTATATGTTTAACGTTAATTAAATTGACAAACCCAAAGAATTTAGATACTCTATATGAACTAGAAAATAGAAAATTTAACCATTTACCATCCTTGAACGTTTTAACAAGTTATGAACTTGTCTTAAAGGGGCAAGAACTAACTTAAAAATTAATATTAACAGAGAATTTAGATACTCTATATGAACTAGAAAATAGAGACTTTAACCATGATTTTGCTTTGTAAAGCTAATACGCAAGACTTAACTATTAAGGCAATACAAGGATCACTGAACATTCAGATGAAAGTTACCACCACAACAAATACCAAAATGGATCACGAACCCTACTTGTAAGCGATGTCAACTCTTTTAAATTCAGCGCAATTAAAGTTCAATCCTAACATAGTTGATACAGACATTACACTATTAAGTTGTTCTTTTAACAATAAACCAACTGGCTCTTCTAGAAACCACCCTACAAAACACCAACTCGCAATTGTCTCCTCTGTTCAAGATCTTGACCTTTCTCGTGGTGGGGGTGAGCGGCTGCATCAATGATTCCAATAAGCAATAAGTCCTCATTTGAGATCACAAGGAATGATATTAGTAGGTAGTCAAAGAGTGGAGATAAATACAAACCTGTGGTATCTTCCATTAGCAGGGCTTTCATCCCTACCATACTCAGGGCTGCCTCTAGGGCTGCCCCTAGCATCAGGTTTGGAGCTTGGTCTGGGTCCACGGCCATAGTCGGGACTAACTCTGTCCCTACCATAATCAGGACTGCCCCTAGCATCAGGTCTCGAGCTTGGTCTGGGTCCACGGCCATAGTCAGGGCTACCTCTGTCCCTACGATATCCATAATCTGGGCTACCCCTCTCCCTGCGATATGGACTTGGGGATCTCCTACGGTCATAACCTCCTCTCTCAGGAGACATGTCCCTACCCCCCCTTCTATTATCAGGACTGTGGCCATTAGTTCTATCGTCGTCACGAATTGCATATTCCACAGTTATAACCCTATCCATAAGCTTGCTGCACATCACAATCAAATTAACAATAATCAATATTGTTCATGAGTGTAAATTCAAGATGATATAAGACAAGAATGACCTCCAAGGACACATATGGTATGGAGGCATAGGCACTCGTGATATTAGCAAACATAGGACAGTGAAACTTTTAGATTCTACACTTGATTTCTAAAAACATCTTTTATGCACCACATTCCTGGCAGATTAATGCTCAGTGTTATTGGGCCGCTAAATTAACCCAACCATTCGCCAGTATTCAATACCATCTTAGAAAAGTGAGGTCACAAATCCACAGTATAGCACAAGGATATATTCAGGGTCATAGAATCATATACCAAAGGAAGAACAGTTCTATGTCTAATAGAAGGAAAGAAAACATAGGCATTTAAAGTACTAAAATTTGACCAAACCTCATATTTGTAGCTTCCAATGCTCTGGTGGCATCCTCCTGGGTTTCAAACTGAATGAATGCAAAATTTCTCCTGATCCTTATATTTGATATTTTTCCATGTGCATCAAAGTGTCTTTCCAAGTCTTTGGACTTCGTGTAAATTGGGTCAAAGTTAATGACAAACAAGGTTTTAGAAGGCTTCTCATTGGCTGCAGGTTTTTTAGCACCACCACCTGACCTTCTATTGTCTCGTTCTTGCTGCATTTCAAAATTAACAGGTTTTAGAACCTGATTCAGGCATATCACGAGCTCGAAATATGGCGGTGATAAGATGGATAAGAACATCTTAGTTGTGTGTTAACAATAAAAATAGGTAAATATTCAAGTGTATCACGATGATAGATCCAGCTGTATCAACATCAAGGTTTATGTAGCCTTAAGCCCGGTAGGTACCAAGCTAAAGCCTAACAAATAAAGACTGTATTCTGGAACTTTTCCAATAAAAGAAAAATGTATTGGTTGTAGCTTAACCATAGCACTTCACAAGGTACAGCAAATGCAATGCTCATAAATCATGAAGTACCAATCAATTAAATGCTGCACGTAACAGCTTGCCCACCCAGCCATGGTATTACCTTAGTCCACTCAACCCGAAGACGACGCCCCTTCCTGCCAAACTCGTAACGGTCAAGTTTTCTGATCGCATCGTCAGCATCTCTTTCATCTTCCATATAGACAAATGCAAATCCTGCCAGTTTAAAATATTAAGAACCACAATGAAAATTTAGTTTTGTAAACTTAATAATCAAACAAGAATTTGGTATACTCCTGACTGGATAATTCATAAACCTGATGTGGCCATAATTTTCTACAAACAATATATAAGAAAGACTAGGAAGTAAACACAAAACCTGCACTGAATGTGATGTCATCATGAATTTATGGTTGAAACATGTCGGGGAATTGAAGACTGGGCAAGGGGCATGAGAAATGAAAAAGCAATGAGTCTCATAGGAAACATGTTGGTGCCATGCCAATCAGATGGGCTCTTCAAGTAAAACATAGGAGGATGGTCCTTGGGCTCAGGCCAGAAAGATTTATGCAGATAATCCCATCCATCCAAGAAACACATGGGTATTCCAAGAAATCCTGCGCCAAAGAATTAATTGAGTGCAGGGATCTACAGCATGAAAGATGCTTGTTTGAAAGGGAAATAACATATACATCCATCCAAAGTTTTTTTTTTCTTTTTTCCTTCTTCCGATAAGTGCATTGACCCTTTTGAGCATATTTTGCTGCATATTTGGAGGTAGGACAACGTCATCATTCATGTCAGGTCACCATAAGAAGCATAGCACACAGTTAGAGCTAGGCCGAGTTCAAGGTCATAGATAAACAGGCAAACAGCTTTGATCACAATTCTTGCTGCATGCATATTCTTGGAACCTTGAACATAATCTCTCCTATCCTATTTAAATTCTATTTGGTTGTAGTCAACCAAGAAACAATGATTTGTCACAGGTTTCAGACAATAAAAAGTATTGGGTCAATGAGCTTCTGAAATATGGCCTTCTGATAAATTCCACAAGAACATAATCAAACCCATCATGGCTGGGAGAGAAGAGAAACAAGCATAAGAATTCATAGGTTGCCAGGGATCAGCAGCCAGGAAATCAAACAGACTTGGAAGGTTGGAACTAGCTGTCACTTGATCATTCTCTGGATGAGTAGCAAAGCTTCACATCACTCCCAACAGAAAGATATTAGCATGATCAACCTTCACCAAATATTTGCAAACTTTTGAAATCTTCTAGTCAGTAGTCAGCCTTATTTTGTTGATGGCATTTCGTAGACAATGCTGCTTCAACATATTAACCATCTTTTACATAACACAGGAGAATAATAGATACAATTAGGTATCAAAGTTTTCGACTATGACCACATGATAACCAATTAGCCATACAGTGATCTTGCTGATACCCTAAAAGCTCGTATATAGCAGGAATGTGCAATTTGACAAGGGGAATAACAGATAAAATTACGCAGCAAACTTCTCAACTAGAACCACTTGATTATGATAGCCATCGGTGATCTTCATGATTCCCTGAAGGCTAGATAGCAGCAAAACGCAATTTGACATGGAGTACAACAAACAAAAATTTAGTAATACACCACCAAGGCACCAACTTAAGTGGATTAATTCAAAGAGAATACTAGCAACAATCTCTTCAAAATTCACCTTCCCCAACCCACTCTTATCATCTGGCAACATCATGGGGAGACCGTGAATCCATAAATGAATATAAATGGTAATGCAGTTGATTACCAAGTATCAGAGTATAATAAACTATGAAGCACAACATATATAGAATCCAGTATGACTTCAACAAAACCAAGAGCCAAGAGAATACTAACCAGATTTCATATCAACCCGTTCAACCCTTCCATATCTTTTGAAAAGGCGCTCAACCTCGGACTGACGAGCATCATATTCCAAGTTGCCACAGAAGATAGCCCTCATCCTACAAAGCTGCAATTTGAAGGTGTTCTCTGAAGTACCTGGAGATAATCAAAAGGGTAGAAGAAAGGACTAGAAAGGTTAATCACACACAGAAAGGAAACGAAGCCAGTGGACTCACAAAATCAGCATTCCCTCAAAACTTTACTTCAGAAGAGAAAAGGGAATATTGCGTATGAATAAGATCTTGGCATATATTCACAAGATATACAAAGCATAAACCCTTCGATAGATAATTAAACATAACCCTAGAAGGGTACTAGCTTAAATTCTCACTTAGGCACTTGAAACAGCCAAGTGTAAGCAAGCAGATTTTATCGATAAGCTAACCCCAAGTTTGAAGATAGGGACTAAAGTCCAGCTCTCAATTTTTTTTTTTGCTACAAGGACACATGCAATAGCCCGCAAACTACATGTGCCGGGCAAGCCAACCCATCAAAGATGGGCTGACGGGCTAAGGCAAAGGAGGAGACCCTCCCTGCAAAGAATGGTAGAGGAGGTTTTTAATCTCCCTACAATGAGGATCGAACCCCTGACCACTGGGTTGTGAGAGCGGGGCACTTACCACTTGTGCTCCCACCTCATCCTCTAAAGTCCAGCTCTCAAATTAGAACAACATAGCATTGAACGATATCACCTTACACCAAGGTCCATAGCGACAGGACAAACTACTTAAACTCAAGCCAATATCCCCATCAATACATGTTCATGTGGAATTCTTTGCAACAACACCCAGAAAAGCCCAAATCTAAAAGCTAGTAGGTAGTTCAAATTTTTTCATCAAAGTATAAACATTGCCAAAAATGATGCCATCAAGAACAACAAACGACTCCACCGGGGACGGCGATATGGAGCTCTCTCGCGACCAATCATTTGCCTATGTGTTTCGGGTTGAAGTATGAAATTAGGGCATGCTACCATAGCTAACATTTTCAGAGTATCAAACTAAATTAACGCCGACAAAGCAAAAACAACAAACAAAATAAAGAAAGCGAAATTAGGGCATGGATCAACGAAGATTTTCAGTACAAGGTAACTCAAACAAGTAGTATATCAAAACCCTAACGAGTAGTAAAAAACCGAGATCCGAAATCAACTAATTTCTCCGAAAAATAAACAGGTGAATGAGAGAGAGGAGAGAGGAGAGAGATGATTACCTTTGTGTTGCCGGAGTGGTAAACCAACCTAGTTGAGTAGCAGCGAGCTAGAGAGAGAAATGGCGAGTGAAAGAAGAGTGGGTAGGTTTTAAGGGTTTTGAGAGGGAGCTCCCCGGTTGAAAACTCTTTTCTCAACTCCGCTTTTCTAACCAAAAAAAAATAGTACTCCCTCCGTTCTACAAACAAGGTGTGAGTTGCGGATTACAAAGTGTCACCTTCTTTAGTGAACGGGGGGCGACTGTATATGGGAAAAAAAAATATTGGATTGCTACTTGGTAAAAAGAAAAAGGTACTACTGTAATATTTGACTTACCACTACCATTTTATAGACTATTAGTACATTACGCCTGATATAATATTTTGTGATACTTCTTAGATTGTATGTGTGTTTAGTATACCCATTAGGTTTAGTATATCTGTTAGTTCATATACGTGTTAAAGTCATTGCTATTATAGTGTATGGTTGAGGGCGTGTTCATTTCATCGTTTTTAACTTGCAATCATTGTATCTAAGTGGAACTTTGATCAAATCTGGTCGCACCCAAATACAAATGCTAAAAAACGTAACGCCTGAAATGTAGTACCCCAAACCTCTTCTGTAATGCTAATCGAGTTTGGAGACATTTCGCTTTAGATCCGTCTTGTGGGAATTTTGAGAAGTCATGACACAATGGTTATGGATAATTCAAACTATTTTCAGTTATAGAAAATAACCCTAACTTCATTAACTGTGCATAATAATTTGAGATATTACTTTTTTTTTTTTTTGGTGTAATTTGAGATATTACTTTAATTGCAATGAATGCACCAGTTTTGACGACGTTAGCATTCATATTACTTAATTGCTTTGATAATCTCAAGTTGACAAACAGATTATCAATTAAACCAATATTGCCACTTTCATTAATCACGAGGAATTTGGTAGGGATAGACTAACATCGTCAAGACTAATAAATGCACTGCAATTAAAGTAACAGTTGAGATTATCACACACAATTATTGAAGTTAGATCATTTGGATTATGCAAAACAATTTTTCGATAAAATAAAAATATACTCTACTAATTCTTCTCCCTCATGGTCAAGCCATATGGCAACAGAACATGATATGGCAACAGAACATGCACCAGCATCTACCAAAACTCAAGCACATCATCACTAGCAATAAACTATGGAGGCGTATCAACAACCTCTACATTCATCAAACTTTGAATCAATTCTCTCTCATCTCTAACACTTGCAATCAAAAATGGCGGATCCGGCGCTACATTCTGAAACAGCCTACCACAAGACGCAACCCTTGAAGGAGATCGCCGTAGACTACACCCCGGATTTGTGCACCCACTGCCGTGATTCCGACGAGATCGCCGTCACATTCAACGAGCGCGGCGGCTCGCGGTGGCGATCCCCTGTTCGATACCGATATGGCACCTTCAGTGCACATATTCAGTGTCCGAAGGGGAATACTAGTGGCCTGAATTTCAACCTGTATCTATCCTCCTTGGAAGGGGACAAGTCTCAGGATGAGATCGATTTCGAGTTTATTGGCAAGGACAAAACCATTGTTCAGACCAATTTTCACACCACTGGTCTGTCAAACATGTCTCTATTTTCATGTTTGACTTTATTTATTCCAACTATGTGGTGATTAAGAACTGAATTGAATGAGAACGGAATGAATGGATTTATGCTAAATGCAACGTGGAATTGAATGCAACATGGAAACAGTTTACATGATCTAGGCCTTACTTGCGATTTGAAATTACATGCAGTATGAAAATGATAAAATGTGGCATTTTTTTTTTTTTTTTGTACATTGTTCGATTCTTACTAATCTTCTTAAACCCTTACTTGCAATTTTGTACATTGTTCTTTCTAAGATGTCAATGTCAAAGTTAATATTGCAATTGCACAGAGTTGGCAATTTGAGTAGATGGATCATGATCGTATTCTGCCTCATCTGTTTGAGTTTTGATAAGTATTAATTAATACGAGTATTAATTTATAGAACAGTTAACTACTGCAGGAAGTTAAACTTATTAACTTTGAGATACATGCATTTTCATAATTCATTGTACATAAGTTTGTGTTGGGAATTGGAATTCCGATTTTATTTAAGTTTACGCAATGTGATAGTGTTTTAGAATTTGGATATAGGGAGTAAGAGAGAGGAGTCTTAGATGACAATGTGGTAATTGTCATTTGAAATCTATGAATATTATTGGTGCCTTATAACAAGCAAGGAATTATAACATTTACATTTCGAAAAGTTATATATAATCCCATAGCTAATTGTAAGATTGAGCTAGGCTCAACAGACTAGTTTGCACAACTCTTTCGCGTCTTTTCTATATCTTACTTTCATCTTTGCCTGCTTTTCCAAGTTGGATAGGCCTCAAACCATATAGTTGTACATCCATGTTCTTCTCTAGTTGCAAGTCAGATGCCATTTACATTCAAGTTTAAGCAAATAAATCACAAAAATTACCAAACTGGAGAACTAACCTAGCTTTAATCTGGAATTTCACACCTGCTTTAGTTTCAAGTGACATTATTAGATATCTGAATTGTTCGAAAATGGTTTTCAATATGCCCATCATGGGATCTACATCTACCTGGTGTGTTTGCAGATTCTGTAACTACTTCACAATGTTAATGAATATTTATAGGATATATATAGGATTTCATACATACAGTTCGATTGATGTATTTGACCTGCAGGTACAGGGAATAGAGAGGTGATCCATAACTTGGGATTCAACTGTTCGGATGGGTTTCATGAGTACACCATCAAGTGGTTCCCAAACATGATCGAGTGGTTGATCGATGGGAAGCTGATCAGGAGGGAGGAGAGATCAGGATCCGACTCTGCCTTTCCTGAGAAGCCTATGTTCTTGTATGCATCAGTTTGGGACGCAAGCTACATCGCAGGAGGGAGTTGGACAGGTTCTTATGTGGGTTGCGATGCGCCCTATGTTTGCCTCTATAGGAACGTTCATGTGCCTGTTGAGACAGCAGTCATTGAATAACCCAAGTCACTGAAAAAAAGGTTAGGAATTTGACCTGATCAGCTTGGTGATCAGTCTGAGTTTTACATTGGGGTTTCATGATTGTATTGTGTTTTGTGGTTGGATTGTTTTCTTCTTCTGACGATATATGGATTCCTTCAATTTGTCAAATTTTGAGAATCCAATGATCTTCTCGCTATGATTATTGTCGAAAGATATGGTACATTGATGTTGTTTCAAATCAACAAGGATGAGCCAGGAGCTAATATTAGAAATAGGCCAAGAATTAGTATACATATTCGTATATGTTTCAGAAGGGCTCAAATCAATGAAAAAAACTCGAATTTACAATACTAAGTATGTTTTCCTTTACACTTCAATGTGTACAATGTACTCCAGATTTTATAAAGGGTCATGGTCATCCTAAAGACCTTTATAGTTTCATCCCTCCTAATCGCCAAATCGTATGACTAGCGTCATGAATCATGATTCATGAGTAGCCTAATCATACCTCCTCGGCCTTTGAATTTGTGAAGTGTGAACACATCAACAATGCAGGACCTAAAGAAATTGAAGTGTATTGAACTCCTGCCCACCAAATTTCTTTAATTTTCTAGAATATCGTAAGAGAGCGTGCTTTGATTTTTTATTTATTTAGGCCCTGTTCGGGGTGGTTGCCAGTTGCCAGTTTTTGGTTTTGAAAATTTTTCAACTCTTTGTAAAAATTTAATTTAAAGCTGAATTTTTTTGTGTATACAGTTTCTTGCTTCATTTTCAAAACTGACAACAGAAAACTGAAAACCAAACAAAAGTGGTTTCCAAAAACTGGTTTTGAGTTTCCAAAAAAAATTGAAAACTGGCAACCACCCCAAACAAGACCTATTTATTTTTGTAGTTCCTGACGAAATGATAAGTTGTATTTGTAATGATATCTAGTTGTATTTTGGCAAACCCAACTATATAAAAGATGTAATAATACATAGTATCGCCCTAAATACTACATACTGTCATTTATACTTGTATAAATTCATACTTTTTTTTTTTTGTCGAAATACTTCCCGTTATCGACAAAATACAACCAGATATCATTACAAATAAAACTCATTACTCCCTCTGTCCCATTGTAATTTAGACAGTTTGACTTTAGAGGTCAAAGTTCTCCACTGTAACTTAGACAGTTTGACTTTAGAGGTTAAAGTTGGAGAACTTTGACCATTATTTCATGAAAAAATATAATGAAATATAAATGTACAAATATAAATATTAGATTCATCTTAATTAGTATTTTCAAAATAGAATTTTGTTATAATTTTTTAATTTATATAATTATAATTATCAATGGCCAAAGTGTTGTTTTGGAGACCGCGTAAGTCAAACTGTCTAAATTACAATGAAACGGAGGAAGTGTTTCACTGGATACTTAAAAAAAAAATAAAAAATCAGGGCACGTTGCCTTGCGATATTCTAACCGTCTTCCCTGTCAGTGCAAGTAGCTTATATAAGCTTGCCCAAACCGAAGTTATATCATACAGTATGCACGAATTCAAGACCAGACAACAGTGGCCGAAATGTAAAAATGAAAAAACATAAGAAAAGTGTTTTCTTGGAGTATTATATTATAATTAGCTGCCTAAAATGACTTTTTAGATCCTTTGACATATCATAGTCCTAAGTATAGAATTGTCAGTTTAGACCACTGCATGATGACTTCTGAATTACAAAAAATTCTAAAAGTGTGATTTATAAGAAGGGAAAATAACACATAGAAAGTGACTTTGGACAAAGTTAGTTGTAGAACTAGAGTTCACACTTTAATTTTCTCCCCTTTTTGTTGTGGTCTATGTATGAGGAGAAACTTCATAGAGCCCTTCAAGCTATGGATACAACCTTCTTAGTTGTGTAGCATTATAATACTCCAAGTAGCTTACTTCACAAAAACTAAATAAAATTAATGGTACTTAATTGTATTCTTACATAAATCAAGGTTCTGTTTGATTCGTTGGAGTCAACTTCTTATATATAAATCTATGGAAATTAAAGTTGCATAAAACTTGTCTTGTTGGGTTGATAAATTTGATTTCTATAAAAGTAGAAGTAAAATGAAAAAATTAACCCTATTTATTTAATTACCAACTTTCAATGGACAACCATGTAATTTGGGCAAAAGGAGCATAAGAAGTTGCACTTACCTTACCCGTCTAGGTAAGTAATTTCTCATGTCTCATGAGAAGTAAGTTACATAGGAAAGGTTGATTGGCGTTTGAGTTAAATTTTTAGTGGCGTCCCTCCAGTCGTCCACAAAAATGACTAGTGTTCGAAATTTGTTATCTTACAAAATAGGGTGACTTCCTTAATGTTCAAAATAAAAATAAAAATAAAAATAGGAAAGTTAAAACTCCAAGAAAATTGATCAAATAGACTAATATAAATTGATCAACTTTCATGAAACTTACACTTCCATGATAGCTTACCACAAACCAAACAAGGAACAAGTTGGTCATGTTGCTTCTTGCTTGGTCCACTTATCCTTTTTTTCTCAACAAATTTTTACAATACAAATTACTCCTTCCATTTTGAGAATATAACTTTTACCATTAATTTCTCTCAATCACATCATAAAAATTATAAATAAAATACTATTATAATGTATTTTATTTTAAGCATAAATACAACAATTATAATGTCTTATTATAAATTAAGATTATTTTTTCATAAACTAAAAAGATAGTAGTACTAATATTTATCTGTTCTTTTTAGGGAAAAAGATAATGTTTCCCAACAAAAACAAAAGCAGCCATTAATTAAGAACAGATGTACTCCCTCTGTCCCCAAATAACTTAGACATTTTGACTTGCACAGTCTACAAGATAATACTTTGACCATTGATAATTACAAATATGTAAATTGAAAAGTTATAACAAAATGATATTTTGAAAATACTAATTAAGATGAATCTAAAAAACACATTTTTATTTTATACAT
>BSSO01001797.1:0-21824 GCA_030267885.1 Mesembryanthemum crystallinum | reverse complement strand
TAGCTGGTCATTAATAGCTGGTGCCTTGTAAATATATTGAAATTAAACCCACAAGCCACAAGCCAACCCCAAAAGCTACTCATAGAGGCTTTTCAAAAGTTGGCTTGTGAGATGCCAAAAGCCAACTCAACCAGTCACTTACCAAACACCTTCTTTGGCTGGTGGACTGTTCAAACAAGCCAAAATTGCCAAAAGCCAACCCAAAAGCCATTTACCAAACACCCCTTATGTTAATTGGGACTCTTCGTACCGAATTTCCAACTGAGTATCCCATCCAACTATCAGACGCACTTGTGTTAATACAGTTAAGGCAAATGAAGCTTCTTAAAATTACTATTCCATCCCACATCCACAGCCAAAGCTGCTTGCACATAGCAAACCACTCTTAAACATTGATACTTCCTTGGAAAGGATGAAGAACACATAAAACACCACCAAACATCTATAGTTGGATATCGTAACCCAAGGATCATGTAGCTAACCATTCCATTTTTTTTTCCTTACATTGAAAAGACCAAATAACAATGCTCAAGACCAGTTACATATGATACTAGAAGCTAAATCAAACTGGAAGGGAGGAGGAGGAGCAAGAAAAGCAACAAGCAAAAAGAATACGACATGATGAACAAAAAGACGAGTATCGTTTTGCCAAAGATTAAAGGCTGAAGCTAATATAATTTCATTCATCATTTAACCTCGAATATCAATAGAACTACATTGTAAATTAAATGAAAAGCCAGCAGTATCATTCGTCAAAATTCAATGTCATAAACAAAAAAAAGCTAGTTCCAACACTGCAAAAATGGCAACATGAAGTAGTTAACACTAGAAGTACCCAAATGGACCCTCGAAAAGCTCTCTCTAAGCTGATGCAGCTGCTACCTTGTTCCTTGGTGGTGCTTGAGTACCTAAACCAAGCAACAACACCATTACACAATTAACCCCATAAACAAGTAATGCATAAATTCAAACAAAACAAAAGAAAAAATCCATAAAATTTGATCAAAGAATTTGATGATTACCTTCTCTGAATCCGGACTTGAAACGGCGAGGAACATTGCGGAGGTATTGCATACGACCAGTTCCGGTTGTCTTTCTCCTTATTGCCTTCACACTCCAGTTATCTATAAGCCCCCAAATCAACCAACATCACATTAGCAAAAAAAAAAAAACCCAAAATTAAGCTTAAAGCCAATAATGTGAACCAACAAACAACCCATTAAAAGCTTAAAATTAAGCTTAAAGCCACTAATGTGAATCAACCGATTACAACACCAAACCCATCAATAACAAGATCATCAATTAACATTAATTAGCAGAGAAGAATCTAATTAAGAGATGAACTGCCTATTTAATCCAATCCCATAAAAGAAATGAGAAAAAAGGAAGGAACTTACAGGTCCTCTTGCGGGCGGCGGGGAAGGCACAGGCGGAGCAGCGGCTCTTCTGAAGGTGGAAACTGCGGCGGCCGCACCGGACGCACAAAGTGTGGGTCTTATTCCTTCTCTTTCCGAAACTCCCTGTTCCTTTCCCCTATAATCAATCACAATACGAAGCCATAATCAACACTCATCAAATCACAAAAATGGCGAGCAAAAGAGAGAAAAAAGGGGGGCATTTCTCCATTAGAGAGATAACAAAGAGAGAGAGAGAGAGAGAAAGAGAGACTTACCATTGCAGAAGCTGAAGGAAGAGGAAATCTAGGGTTTGGGTTCGGAGCTCTGGAGTGGGGGGAGGAGAGAGGAGAGAGAAGAGGCGCGGCGTTGTGTGTTGGACCTTTAATATGGTTTTTAGGGTTTTTGGATGTTAAATTTTGAGATGGTGATGAAGGATACAAAGATGATGGATCTAGTGTGCTCAACTCCACTGGAGGAATTTTGAGGTAGCAGGATCCTATTGGATAAAATGTGAAATTGGAACTTGGGCCTTGAGCATCAACCCAGTTGGGCTGCAACTTCCTTTACGTACGATTGCTTGGGAATACATACATAATACACCCTCAAGCTTCAAAGGGGTATTATCGACTTACATGTACTCCATCCGTTCCACTTGTGTGAGAGAATGAAACGAACATATTCGGGAATAGTTTATTATCAAGCCCGGTCAAAGCTCGTTGATGAACTGAATAAACAAATACGAATAGAATACTTAAGCTCATTTACTAGATGAGCCAAGTCCGAGTAGCCAACTAATCAACTTGTGTGGGTTCATGAACAATATCCGTAATTGTTTGAGCTCATTAATGTTTGAATAGAGCTCAACTGAAGATGGATTGTATTAGTATTGTTATCATTTTAGCTATGTTTTAATAAAAATATATTCTAAACTAAATATATCAGTCTTTATTCACGATTTATTTATTTGTTTACAAGATCTACTTAAACTCAACTCGTTTACCCAATTCAGTTGAATCGAGTTCAAGTTTAAAAACAGTTATGGAGCTCGATTGACAAGTATTAGAGCCAAGCTTGAACACAACAAAATCCTAGTATTCCTCTCGCTGGCTTGTAGGCACCTTAAAGGGTGGGACAGTTGGCCAAGGGATTTAAGGCTGCTCCATACCCAAGGCGGGATTCGAACACCCGACCTTGGTTAAGGGTGGATGAATCCCTATCCATTCAACTACACTCCCTTGATTATTTACATCCTTACTATGGACTATGAGCTAAATCTTGTTTTCTTGGCCCATCTATTTGGGCCTACGAATTTGTGTCAGCCCAGTTAAGCAAGTCCAGCGAAACACTTTGGATCTCCCGCGTTATGAGCATAAGCTGAGCGGGAAGCAACAAAAATGGCGGCTGCCACTGTGTCTGTACACACCCTTCTCAAACTGCTTTTCTGATCGAGACACAAGAATTTTGTAGAGAGAGAAATCCACAGCCACAGCAAGCAAACAACAAGAAGACAGCGAAATGGGCAGAGAAGCAGAGAAAGAAGAGCAATGGAAGCAAAAATTCCCAGCATTTCCCTACAAACCCTATTCAATTCAACTCGATTTCATGAACTCCCTTTATCAATTCCTCGATCATGGCGGCATTTCCATGCTCGAAAGCCCCACTGGTAATTCTCTTTCATCATATACTAATGTGGGCAAATTCTGGATTCTCTCAATTTATGATTTTGATGTCGATTTCAGGTACTGGTAAGACGCTGAGCATTATCTGCAGCGCATTGCAGTGGCTTGTCGATCGGAGGAAAGAGCGGAAGCCGAGGCCGGGGGATCGGTGCCCTTCCGATGATGAACCTGATTGGATGCGGGATTTTGTGGTGAACAAGGGTGACCCATCTCAGGAGAAGAAAAAGGGGGCTCAACTTAAGAAGAAGGTCATTGAGGCAAAACGTCGAACAGGTTGTGTGGATTTGTTTATGAGTGTGAATGAAGGTGGAGATGATGAAAGAGTTGAGAAATTGGGGAAGAAAAATGATGGGTTGTTGGAGTTGGATGATGAGGAGTTCTTGGTGGAAGACTATGAGAGTGAAGAAGATGATGAAGAGGGAGGGAAGTGTAAGAGGAAGGGAAATGGGTTTTCTTTGAGTTCGTCGAGTGATGAGGAGGATGAGTTGGGTGATGAAGAAGAAGAGAATTTGAAGGTTTATTTTTGTAGCCGGACCCATTCGCAGCTTTCGCAGTTTATAGGGGAGTTGAGGAAGACTGTGTTTGGTTCTGAGTTGAAGGTTGTGTCTTTAGGATCTAGGAAGAATTTCTGCATCAATGAAGGTATATACCATTTTACATCTCCTGCTTGCCATAGTCATATCAGCATTTTCAAGTTGATTTTTAATTTTGTTGCTGCATTGGAAAAGGATAGCATACATGAAGTCATTTTGTGTCACAAAAGTTATAATGATAACTATATAATGTTTTCATAACTTCAAAACTTATTGTCTGCTTTTTCCTCCTATAGTAAGATTTTACACTTATCCATATCAACCTTCTATTTTCTGAAATCTTACCTTATGAGAAGTTTAGTGTTAGAATTGAGATAGAGGTAGCAGTTTGCAGCTTCTGAAAGCTTTCTACAGTAATATATACTGATGGATACCAGGATCATGGCTTATTATTTTATTGAGGAAAGGTGAATGGTTAATTTCCATGGTGCTTGGTGGCAGCTTTTGTTTTCTGTATTTCTAATGATCTTACTTCTGTTGCTCTTTAATTTCAGAGGTTTTGAAGCTCGGAAATCCCAGTAGCATCAATGAGCGCTGTTTGGAGCTACAAAAAAGTAAGAAATCTGAAGGTTCCAAGGTCAAGGTGAGTGATATTTGGTCTTATTTTTCTTCACTCGCAAAGAACTGCTTACTACTCTATATCTAACACAAATCAAGTAATGGTTTCTGCTCACAGTAAAAACCTAGTCACTACCTTGTGTGAATGCCCTTGGTGATGTTTTGACCTTGTGTTTATCTAATACAAACTTACAATCATCTATTTGGTTGGTCCCATAAATTTCATATTCTGGTATATATATGTATTGGAATTTAATATAATGTTAGTATAATTCAATAATTGTCTATAACAAGGTTTGGGACATTTCACAAATGTCATTTCCATCCTTTTGTCTTATATTCTGTCCTGAAATCTAATGTTGAGTGTCTAAACTTTGAAAATTGCATATTTACTTACAAGGAGCTGATTAATCCTATTCAATTACAATTTTCTGTGTTCCACAAGCATTAGTAAGAATGGCCTTGAAATATTAGTAAATAACGAATGATTTCATCAGTCAGCTCTGGGAGATAATGTATAAAGTTGCTTCACATTTTCTACTTTTCATTTCAGTAATGTTCTTTTACTCTGACAAGATCTGAATTTTAGGCTGTTCCTGCATATGCTGTAATTTGACAGACTAGAACTGACATACTATCCTCACTAGTCGCTATAAATCCATTACCCAACTAAGTTACATACAATTATACAAAGATGAAGATGGTATATATATTTGTAGCCTATCAATTTAAGCATGAGATAAATGCTAACCACTCTTGACCTGCTTTTGCAGAAATTGGGACCTGGAGGAAAGACACGTCGGACCAAGGCTTCATCTTGCTGCCCAATGCTCAGAAAACAAAAGTTGCAAAAAGAATTCATAAATGAGGTCTCTCAGCAAGAGGCTTTGGATATTGAAGATCTTGTTTCTCTTGGCAGTCAATTAGGAACTTGTCCATACTATGGCTCACGAAAGATGGTTCCCGCTGCAGATCTTGTTGTGCTTCCCTATCAGTCTCTACTATCAAAATCATCTCGTGAATCACTTGGTCTGAATTTGAAGAATAATATCATTATAATAGATGAGGCTCACAATTTAGCTGATTCCCTTATCGGCATGTATGATGCAAAAATTACTTTGCCACAGGTGACTTCTCTTTCCTAATAGTACTATTACCAATATATTTTCCCATTATGCACCCTCGCATTTTCTACTCTATACCCTTGGCTGCAGATGAGGGTGATTATGATAACAGAATATATATATCCTCGTGAGTCTCGACTGCATTAGAGTTCCTGTTCATCATATTTCTTGTAGTATTGAGAGCACTGCACATTGGTACATCTAGTATACGTTCAGATTATGAACAGTGATTGGCTGCACAATTTGAATGTTAATTAGCTTATTGAGTGCTTCATGTTGATTATTTTAAAGTTCTGAAGTTCTAATAGCAGCTGGTTTTCATTTGCTCAGTTGAAAATTTTGCACGAACACTTGGAGAAGTATTTTGAAAATTTTTGTAGCCGCTTGGGACCCGGAAACAGGAGATATGTCCAAACTATGATGGTCCTGACCCGAGCTTTTATCCAAGCTATAAACAATGGGGATGTAACAAGTTACAGTATTACTGAAAATGCTATTGAAAAGGCTATAGAACCAGAAGCTCCAAGTGAATCATCAGTGGCTATAAATGACTTTCTATTTTCGCTGAATATTGACAACATCAATTTTGTTAAGTTGATAAATTATGTAAAGCAAAGCAATATAATCCACAAGGTAGGCTTATTTTGTGGTTCCTTAAACATAATTTTCTTCTTGTAAAATGCATTTCAGCTTAGTTTTTGTTGCAAATTCTCAGGTCAGTGGATACGGAGATAAGCTTGCCTGCTTGGAAAAGCAGAACCCTGATGGTTCTATAACGAAGGCAGGCGGAAGTACCTTGTCTGGTTTTCATGCATTACTTGACATGCTACTATCATTGACAAATAAAAATGTTGATGGAAGGATAATAGTCTCAAAAGTGAGATCAACAGGATCCAGCGAGCAAGGATTCATCAAATATGTTATGCTTACTGGTGAAAAGATTTTTTCTGAGGTGTTTTACTTTTCTGATTTCCTGCTGCTATGGAATTAACAAGCTAGTGGTTGTTGTATGATGTATTATAATTAGCTCCCTAAATATGTTATGGATTTTGTATAGATTACAAATCAAGCTCACGCAGTTATCTTGGCCGGAGGAACTCTGCAACCTATAGAGGAGATGAGGGAGCGACTCTTCCCTCGGCTACCACCAGACCAGTTTCATTTCTTTTCATGTGGCCATATCGTCCCTGCTGAGAGTATTTTACCAATTGCTGTGTCACGTGGGCCTTCTGGTCTGCCATTTGATTTTAGCTACACTTCCAGAAGTTTGTCGAAAATGGTCAGTCATGGTCCTTGCTTTCCTTGAATTTTAGCTACTGCTTTCCTCATTTTGAGTCATTGCTGCATTGTTCTCTTTGTGACAGTCAACTCATATATCAGTTCACACAGATTCTGTTAACATGGGTGTGTGCAATTTCGTAACAAAACCTGTTGCACCAAGGTATTGTTTGATTGGAAGCAAATGTGATTACAATGTATTACATCACTTTATTAAGTAGAGTAGAAGTGGAAAGAAAGGAGGGAGATGAGTGATATAAGAGTAGTGTAATTCAATTGCATGAGCCACTGTAATCACAATTGTTCAAGTTTAACAGTGTAAACTTCATTACGATGGAGTACATCACTTTATTAAGTAAAGTAGGGGTGGAAAAGAAAGGGGGGAGATGAGTGATATGAGAGGAGTGTAATCAATTTCATGAACCACTGTAATCACATGTGCTCAAGTTTAACCAATGTAATCATCATTAGAATAACTAGAAGTTTAACCAAGTTTATGTTATGAGCATATATATATATTCATAAAATGCTCATTACATTGCAATGAACATTACATCCACGTAAACACCACACAAGTATCATTCTTTCCACTTAGCTTTCTCTTTTTTGGATGAGAATTTTTGTTTCCTCTAAGTCCTTTAGTTTCAATTTTTGATTGAAAGGCTCGAGGTGCTAATATGTCTATGCATTTGGAAGTTCAGATTGAAGAGCTAGGTCTTCTGCTTTGCAATTTGGTGGCTGTAGTTCCGGAAGGAATAGTTGTATTCTTCTCTTCATTTGATTATGAGGGCAAAGTCTACGATGCATGGAATACTTCAGGCATTTTACAAAGGATTACAAGAAAGAAGCGTCTTTTTAGAGAACCTCGGAGCAGTGCAGATATCGAAGCTGTACTAAAGGAGTATAAGGAAACAATACATACAATAGCTAACAGAAGCGTAAAAGGAGGCCAAACATCTCAAAATGGTGCAGTATTGTTAGCTGTGGTTGGTGGTAAAATATCAGAAGGTATCAACTTCAGTGATGGAATGGGCAGATGTATAGTTATGGTCGGACTTCCTTACCCAAGCCCATCAGATATCGAGTTGATCGAGAGAATAAAGCATATGGAAGGCCTTGGCGACACAAATTCCTCTCACATCATGCAGCCTCCGGTTGATGACAGATCTAACAGCAGAGATGTTCAATCTGGGTTCGACATTTTAAGACGTTGCAAGCGAAGAGGCAAGGAGTATTACGAAAATCTTTGCATGAAAGCCGTGAATCAGTCAATTGGTGAGTAATACTAGTTTACTCTATGAATTAGTTTTCTCGTTTCCAATTGAGGTTTTGTTCTTTTCAACTGATTCGCGCTGAATTGAACTGAATAGTACAATGTGAGAAAAAAAAGTAAGGTGAATAACTGAATTGAACTACAATGAACGCAATATGGGAACAATGAAACGAACAGAGCTCAACTAATATTTTGATAGTGCAAATGCAAAAGTAGCATACATTTAGATTTCTCCACACACAAATTTTGATACACAACCTGATAACCATTAAATAGGTATGTATTTGCTTTCTTATGTATTTGGTTGGCCACTTGCAGGTAGAGCAATTCGTCACATAAATGATTATGCAGCTATTTTGTTGGTTGATTCAAGGTATGCATCCGATCCTCCCAAACAAAGCTCTTCACACCCAGCTGACAAGTTACCACAGTGGATAAGAGATCGACTTGTCTCTACGACTGGCAACTATGGTGAAGTTCACAGACTGCTACATCAATTCTTTAGGCATAACAAGAGTAAATAAGACCTATGGTAGCTACTGACTACAAAGAAGTGAATTCAGTATAGTTGCCAACATACTTTTCTCAATTCTCAGGTATACTTCAACTAGCTTTCTGTATTTTTGCCCAGTTCTGGGTACTATAGATGAGTCGAAAACTGATAAGTCGCTTACTCTGATAATCATATTGTTGAGTTGTAAATTGTTGGACCAAATTTTAATATTGTAAATTACTTCAGTCTATAATCTGTATGAGTATCTGAAAACATGAAATCTGAAGTCATTGCAGAAGAGTTGACAAGTCATTTCTAAGATCAACCTTGTAAATAATGTCATACTCCTCATTTCAGCGGAAAAGTAGCAAGTTAGCTACGTCTGACTGTTGGATGTACAAACACAATATGGAACTTCGACACTTCAAATTAGACCTTTAAAAAGACAGAAATTTTTTATGCTACTTTTTTTTCTAAATTTTTTCCTATTACCAATGTCTACTGTAACTCTGGTTGTCTCACGAAATCTACCTGATGTTCTCGACCAGAATTGCCTCAATCCAGTGAAGATTACTGAGTCGGAACATGGAAGCGCAAATAGCAATGCCCTAATTTTATTGAAGTGTTCTTTGGCACAGACAGAATGGTGAAACACTACTTGAAAATAATTACACAGTGGGTTCCATTTTCATAGTTCTAATTATGACCACAGTTGCAGTAAACAAAATTCTGGGTAGGAAATTTACAATCACATGCTTAGCTGCCAACCAAACATAATAGAGAGGTCCTATTTTTGGTGCGCCAAAAACTGACATTGAAAGTTCTTTCTTTGTACTGCTGCTTTTCTGTCTTTAACAAAAATAGCCTTAGCTGCCTTTTTCTGTTAAAAAATCAACGGTGCATTCATTCATTCATTTCAGCTGCCAACAAGTTTGATGAGCATATAGAAGGCAATATGTGATAAGTGATCAGTACACCAATTTTTAATATGGCAATTTCAAGCAGAGGTTATGCTTTTAATCTCTCAAAATTTTTTTAGTTTCTTTTGCAATGTCTATTGTCATACGTTGTTGTTCTTAAGAGTAAATCAGGTCTCGAAACAGACCATTGATCATAATCATGTTACCGTACGTTCTTACTAGTAACAAATGGGTTAGTTACTCAATATTTAGAGTCAATATCAATATATGATAAGAGGTTTTTAATTTCCTCCTCTCACAAAAAGTTGATATTTCGATCAGAAGGTTTATTAATAAATAAAAGCAAAAATGAACCTTAACCACCAAATCTCCTGTTTTTAATGAAATGAACAAGGTCTCTTTCTTTCTTTCTTTTTATTATTTTTATTTTTTTTAAACACAATTTCCACAACCTAAAATTGATTTAGGTATCAATTATAGAAGATTTTTGGGACCAGCAATAAGTGGACCTATGCAATGGACCATCATTTTGCCAAGATTTTTCAATAATAAATATAAATCCACTTTTTCAATAAGTAGGCATGCTACCTTTTATCTAATAATAATTCTTTTATCAGTTTAGATGGAAGTATATGTGTATCTCTTTATTGTTGCAAAAATGACAGAGACACAACAAAATGTGGGGTTCTAAAATCTAATCTTCTGAATCGCATGGGTCAGTAAAGTATGATTAACAATGATTTAGATAATGCTTGAGAGGAAAAAGATTTACCTTTATTTATCAAACTTTAACCAACCAACTCTCTTTTGCTTTCCCCCTTAATCAGTGCCCTTATCTAATTTACTACAATTTCTCAAAATACTTTTCAAAAATTAGGAACTTTCTTCTCTCGAAAATGTGGTTAAAGAGGTCATAAGAGCACCTTCTAACATATGACATGGAGTATTCTAAAAATTAATATTTGAAGGTGCTTCTTAGAGACTTGTATACCTAATATGCTTGACCTGGTGCTAAAAATTATAGCTTGTCTGCCAAATAAATCAAATATATTATGCATAAGTTGTTTTAATATACTTTTATTTTGTTTGTTACACAATTTTGTCCAATAAATTAGTGTTACA
Source organism: Mesembryanthemum crystallinum (assembly GCA_030267885.1). NCBI lineage: Eukaryota > Viridiplantae > Streptophyta > Magnoliopsida > Caryophyllales > Aizoaceae > Mesembryanthemum > Mesembryanthemum crystallinum. The sequence continues at coordinate 11,387 of BSSO01001797.1, read as the reverse complement.
AATATATCTCTTATTAATGGTAAAAATAATACTATCAATTCTTGAGAATAAGTGTATCCAAAGTTATACTCCAATTTGATTTACAATGTTGGGGTCACTAATCTCAATTATGTATTGAAAAGTCAAGCTCTATTTTTTCGTATGCAAAAAATGGAGTGTACTTTTCACCATTTGAAAGTTCATTTTTGAGTTTTGTTACATTTTATATTCTTTAAAAGTGTCTTGTTTATATATTGAACATTTTAAGCGAAGTATTATAATTAATAATTACATATTTCCTTATTTCTTTCAATAACATTTTGGTCGAATACCTTTTGTATAATTGTATGAACCCACCCCATATATATTCCATCCACATCAATTCTTTTTTCTTCCCCCTTGTTGATATCTACTTAAAAACTTGTAATTGAAAACCAGAAGAATGTATATCCTTCAAGTATTGATAAAAGAAAGTACTAGTTCTTGGATATCATTTAATAGGATGGGACAAGCACTTGCCATCTCTACATATTTTTCAACTGATTCATCCTAACAGACAGGAAAGTTAAAATCAGGAGAGGAAAGTTGAAACATTCTCATAATGAATTACCTAATGTCCTCAACTCCTCATGATGAATGCTAACTCTTGGGTTAAAAAAATTTCCCTTCTGTAATTTTGTGTGGTTTACCATGTAATCAATGATCAACTACTTTGTAATTTACTTTTGCTAGAGAAGACACAGTACAAGTATATATGTGAATGAGTTGGTGAAAGCTCTCAGAACAAGCTCTGTTGAAGAAGAGAGGGAGAGAAAAAGAAACAGGAAGAAATGCTGTTGAAAAAAACCATCCAAAAAACCAAGAAATTCTTCCTCAAAACCCTGCAGAACCTCAAAAACTACCTCTTTGGAAGCTATGACAAGATACCGAAACTTCTCTTCTTGAACCCCTTATCTTGCAGCAGCAGCATCAACCAAAGAAGTCATCAGTTGGATCATATCTACTCACAGTTCACCAACCAGTCACCTTCTGATCATGATCAGAACAATGCTGGCCATCCGATGAGCCGAGCCATAGACATAGTCCCATCAAAGGAAGATCCTATGGCCAATGTTGATGCTGCTGATCATCACAGCAATGGGATCAGCTCTTCATGTGAAGCAATAGCTAATGATCATAAGAAGCAAGTAGTAGCTCAAAGGAAAATTGAGCCATCTTCATCCTTTTCATCTTTATCATCTTCTAGGTATGGAATTATTAATGGAAGTTATAATGTGCTAGCACAAAAGATGAAAGAATTGGAGATGATGGATTTGAGTGATGTTGATCAGTCTTTGGATGTCGAAGAGGCGCTTCACTACTATTCCCGGCTGACTTGCCCTGTTTATGTTGACATTGTGAACAAGTTCTTCATGGACATGTATGCAGAATTCGTCCTCCCTCAACCCTGCATCAGCTTGAGCACTTCAAGCCGGAGACTCCGCCCCTTGACACTTTAATGACATTCACCACTCCATAATAATCCATATATACTAATGTTAGTTTATGTCCTGGTCTAGTTTGAGTTCCTATTTATCTTAAATCTTTGATGCCTAGTTTGTGCAAGCAGCAAGTTTCATCCATTTGTTTTCTGGAGTTTGTGTGCTCATTGGTTGGGAGTGTTTATGTTGATATTACTCTTTGATGAATGGAGATTAAAGTTGCTTGGAATTTCAAGTGTTTTTACATTCTAGGGCAAAAACTTGGAAGCACATTACCTCGAATATGTGTCATATCATGTGTCTGACATGCAAACATGACACGACATATCGCTCCCCTCTATAGATAATACTCCCTCCGTTTTCAATTAAAGTTGACGCTTGGTTTCCACAACTCACATGCATGTGAATTGCGGAAAAGTAAGCGTTCACTTCAATTGAAAACGGAGGGAGTACTTTCCCCTTTCTCAAACACATGTGTATGTCTGTTCTGCCTAGGGGGAAACGATACGAAAATTCTACTTCCCTAAAAAAATTGACAATTATTTGTTTGTGTTGTTAAACATGTCCTGAGACTAAAACAGGAATTTCAAATACAAATACAAACAAACCAAAAATACCGCATGACGATTATCCAATACCATTAGCTATCTTTTCAATCACGATATGAGGGAATAGCTCCCGAACAATAGACTCAATGATTTACACATGCATGCCAAGAGAGCAAGCAACATTCTTTTCTTTCCCCTTGTATGTATCTGTTCTTGCAATGTGATAAACACAACAGCTAAGAGAACCAACCCCCCACCCCCACCCCCACCCCCCCCCACCCCCGACCCAGCAACGAAGTCTCCCTCCAATAATAAGCATCCCAAACTTGAAGCCAAGGTAGCAGCTGCAATGCAATATGTGAGCAGGATGGTTAAAATATAGTCCTGTGAGCTGCACCTTATTGCTCAGCGATTCCTCCATGAAAAGATCACCTGATAAATGGTTTGCTTGGATTGTGTTCTGTGTAAAGCTTTGGTATGTTTATCAAGCTTCCTCCACATGCAGATCTGCACAAAAATCAATAAGCTCCTGACGACACTAAGACATTGTGCTCCTTCAGTCGTCTCTGGAAATTAGCCAGGCGCGTCTGCAGTTGCAGGATGCGAGCAGCCTTCTGGGATAAAATGGCATTGAGTTTTGTAATGTAATCATCTAACTGATTCCCAGGTTGATCAGCTTCAACCAATAGATTCATCTCCTGAGAATGTCACGGCAGATTGTTAACTAGCGGAAAAAAACCACTAAACATTAAAACTGAACATAAACTGATGAAACTTTGTAGACGAACTTCAGGATTAACCCAAAAAAAAAAAAAAAAAAGCTGCATCTATCTTGAATCTTGAATTCTATGCTGTTGAAGCAATACATTAGTTTTTCATATGACATTATGGAAAAAGAGCAGCGAACACAGGTAGATGCACACACCTCTCTTACAATATCCATTGTCTCCTCTACTTGTCTCCGGTGTGCATTGACAAGATCTTCCTCTTCCTGGACAACAGAGAAAGTACATCATATCTTGATTAACATTGATGTTTTACTTGACGAACAAATACCAATCCATGAATCAGTTCAACATTTAAAAAAAAAAAAAAAAAAAAAATTACCTGCAAGAGTTCATTCAAGTCATCATCATCTGAATCCAGGTTTTTAGCATCAATTTTGGACACCTCTTTCCATTTTGGCATCTGGCCCTTGGCAGTCCTTGTTTTATCCTCAGAAGAATAGCCAGATGATTCTAGCTTTCCATTTTTCTTCCAATTAGCTTTTGCTTGAACATATGTTTCCTCTGGCATCTCATATTCATCTTTCTCAACATATTGGGGCCATGCATCATTGCTGTCATCCTTGAGAGCAGCTGGTAAAGCAGAAGACAATGGTAAATTTGTTGATTCCCTAAGGTTTGACGGAGGAAGCAACATATCCTTCTTTGGGTTGCTCCCTTTTGAAAGGCTCTTCACCCTGTAGAGAGTTGCAGTTACGAATGTCAGACAAATCTGTTTGAAGAGAGCTCTACTCGGTGCAGCCTCAATGGCTTTTGATCCATCAGGGAAAAAATTTACCTATCAGCATATCTGAGGGTGTTGAGAGTGTGTTCACAAGAGCCTGAGCTCGGGGAAATGCAAGATATCATTACAGTCTTTGAATTGCCAACAAAAGAATCCCTCAACACTTCAGTCAATTTACTCCCACGGAAAGGTATATGATTCTGGTCATTATCAAGAGCTCTTATACATTCCTTCAATGCAAGCAAACTTTTATTGATTTCAGCACCTTCTATCCTGTAAAATCGATTACGTAAAACAATGGGTAAGTCAAAAGTGATGCACTACAGGAAAAGAGAAAGAAACAGAATGTAAATGCAGCATGCTTATAATCACCACAGTTCTAGGATATCAGAATGACAAAAGATGAGAAGTGAGAAAGTAAAAATCTTCAATGCGTTCTGGTTGCTACGAGTCATTTCTTTTTTATTCCTTTCGAGAATACTTCCATAAATACCTTGACCAAGGTTCACATATATAAAGCAGGCAGCCAACTACACTGATTCACATTGTTTTAGTAACAAGATCTAAATTACTGCTTCAACCAGAAGGTAATAGGCTCAGCTAACTTACTGCCTAAGACAATGTGGGTATTAAGGACAAGTAAGGAAGTTAAAGCGCAAAAATGTCCTTTGAATTCTAACATAATTAGCTCAAGTATTAGTTGCTTTCAAAATGCGAGCATTATATCGAGCTATGAACAAAATACCTTTTGTTGGGCTTTGCGAGTCATCAAGCATTAAGCATTAGTAACTAACAAGGTCAAGACTATTCATGATGCAGTACCTAATCAAGTGGCTTGCCCATACCATTGAAAAACACAAAACACAATGCTTGACCTCTAACATATTGAAGTCCAGCTTACAATTAATTTGACCAGTTGATTGTATTACCTCTAACAAATTGAAGTCCATGTGCTTGGTAAAGTTAGCTAAAAGGTGTTACCGTATAGTTGGTTGAAAATGTAAAAGGACATAATATAAGTTTGAATATGAATAGGAGCACATGAATCATGCATTACCTTGTCTGCTTATCATTGTCAGTAGTGTCTGCGCCCCGTTCACTTCCCGCAAGATCAATGAAGGAAAGCTTGCCAACAAGACGGGGAGGTTTTGATTCAGCACCATCAACTAACCTCTTGACAGCAAGCTGAAGTATGGCATGTGAACGGGAGGATTCTTCATTAGCACCCGTGGTGCCTGTACTTCTAGTGGCACTTCCTCTCTCAATGAGCTCCTTGATCATCTCCACATCTGATACCCTGTACTCTTGCAATCCTACAATGCAGACTTGTTGCTTCCCGTCCTCTCTAATGCAGAGTTTTCTACAATGAGCAGAGTACTGTCAATTTAGAGCAAATGTACATGTCAAAAATAGAACAGTATAAAAGAAATAGAAGGCAACTCACTTCCGGTCATTGAGGAGATCATAAAGCTTTCCACCATATATCTCAAAGAAGCTGACAAACAACTGAAAACCCTGGTTCCTGTAAGTGTGATGCATTAAGCGTAGAATATCTCTGGAGGCTCTAAGAGGCAATGGCTTCATTGTATACGTCTTTCCACTTCCTGCAGGTAAAAGCAATATTTTAGAGTCATGTTGACAGGATACATAAATAAAAACAAATTCAAATGGTTCACTGCCCATATTTCCTCACTCTGCTTTTACAGATAAGAAAGCAGAGACACTCATTGCGCAACGGAATGCTGCAACACCAACAAATGCATCAAGCATAATGTACGTGCCAATGCAATATAACTTATCAGGCATTCATGCCACCTTGAAGCATATGGTAGATAAAGTAGATGACTAATAACACCTGGGAGGCTCGAACTGCTCAAATATTCAGTTTGTTCAAAAAACATTTAAATCTGTTCAGAGTAGGGTGTTTTATCCCCGTCATTTCCCCCCTTTCTAGTAGATGGTAGATAGAATAGATAGCTAATCAAGCCTTAAACAGCTCAAATATTTAGTTTCAAGAAAATTTCAATCCAGTTCAGCTTAAGGTGTTTTATCCCCTTCATTTCCCGTCCTTTAGATAAATGGTAGATAAATAGATGGCTAATCAAGCCCCCGAACAGCTCCAATATACAGTTTCAAAAATACTAACAATTCTGTTCAGTTTATGGTGTTTCATCCCATTAATTTCCCATCATTTCCCTTCTAGTATTCATCTCTAAATTGCCCTTTGTTGCCAGAACAACTCCAGGCTCCAAGCAGGCCCTCAACTAACCACATGAAAACATGAAGTTGAGCTCAAGGTAAAATATTGAATGTAAAAACTAAAACTGCACTTGAATTATTTCCAGCTGAATACTGTGCCAGTTCAACTGCTAAAGTCATGTGAAGTATTAGATAGAAAGCAAAGATAGAAATAGTTTCAAAAAGGCAGATATTTGACAAGGACAAATATAGGAGCATCAATTTCAAGAAAATTTGTCCTAGAATCTCACCTGTTTGTCCATATGCAAAGCATGTTGCTTTTGTGCGTTGGAAAATTATAGGCACTATGGGCTCAACTGTCTCTCGATAGACCTGGAGGGGAAAAGATAGATTCATACAGGATTAAGTAAACCACTACCAATTAAGTATATCATCATTCCTTCTTCTTCATCTCATTCTCACCTCATCATTTGAAACTTCCTCATTCAGCACAGCATCAAAAACAAAATTGTGCTGCTCCACATATTCTGTGAGGTCAACCTGTCCAAATAATTTTAATTTTGCAGTAAGTGAATCAATTCTAGTTCCACGTGCCTTTTACTCAAATTATAATGAACAAGCGCAATTCAAGGAAAAATAGCAAGTACTTCCAATCATATTAGAAGTACATATACTAGTGGTAAGCAGCCTGAAAAAGAGCACTGTTAACCTTTTTGTCCATCACCATGATTCATGATATATACACAATAGGCAGTGTCAAACACAATTTGGGTTCAGTTCTAGCTCAGCATGCCTACATTCAAAAATTGCGAAAAACACAACTCAAGGAGAAATCGCAAGTACTTGCAATCAAGAGTAATTATTAAAGCTGGGAAGCAAGCGAAGGACATGTTAACCATTTTGTCCATCATGACAGTACCGCAGTAAACAGCGTCAAATACATTTTGGTTCAGATAGCAGCATTAGTGCTCATATCATTGTTTGCTTCAGCAAGATAATTTTTTCTTAGAAACTGAATTCAGCAATCACTATAATGGATAGGAAGTGTGGCTCACACTGCCTACCAACATCACAGTAATGGTGAGACACTGATGATAGTACAATGCTCCATACAGGCATGCAATAAAATTGAGAATAAGTAGGGGAAACGAACATCATATTCATGAACAACAGCAATTTGCAGCGACTAATATGTTCTTTCCTGAATTTTTGCTCATATACGTACAAAGAACCCTAACAAAAGGAGTTAAGACTGCTACCAAGAAGGTGAGAAGAATAAAATAAATAAAAAAAATGAAGATTAACTGTAGAATTAATATGTTTTGGTCATTTCAGCACCTCCTGACAGTTATCAATAAACTTTTTGTTTGACAGTAGTTGTCACGTAGTAACAATGTCCTAAAATGAAGGATCTATTCAATTCTGACCAAGGCACGCTAGATAATAATCTACTTCTTTTTTCTAAAAAACAAAATGAAGTAATCTACCTGTCATTACTAGTTGTGCAGCTACAAAATAGCAACAATGACTATTATTTCCTATATGCCAAATTGTGGATAATACTCATATAGTCATATATACACACAAACTTGAGATTTCATTGAATAGCAGTAGAACTCAGCAATAGGAAATTTGACTTGGCAGAACAACTCACCTTCAACTTAGTTTCATGAACAGTTAGAGAGTTGGCATTTGTATCTATAATGTCTTCCTCACTCTTTGTCAACTCCTTTTTGTTAAGTGGCCTCTTGCGAACCTGCCCATGAGTAAACAATGAGCAACTACAAAGCATAATCTACCACAGAGGATTTTTTTTGCATAAATAGACAACACAGGTGACATACATCTCTATGCGACTATAACCAATTTCATTATTAGTTCATCAATCTCATGTCATTGCCTCTCTTTGTTTTGTGTATTTCACTTGTTATGGATGCCCTTTTACTTTTCTAAGGTACTCACATATCCAGGAACTTTAGCTTTCTCTGCAATCAATGTATCAAGAAACAGAATTAATTTCAACTATTACAGGTACCATTTCTTCTCATAGTATTTTCATTGCCTTATATTTAGCTTGATGGTTTTTCATGTGTGGTTGCTTTTTCCAACTAATTTGATACTGGTCTTCTGATCATCAGAAAGGATAGGTGCACAATATATTCCCTGAGATGTGAGCTCTACTGGAATGACAAGTTACAAAAATTAATGTGCCATTCCAAGTATAATGGAGTCCAGAAAATTCTAGAGTGCTCTACCAAATACCAAGCAGAAACTATTCGAGTTTCACCTATCACAAAATCAAGAAACACAAATTTTAAGGACTAGTGGAACAGAGAATTGAATAGAATGTAAGAACTTTGTATTTAGAGAACAGACAAGTCATACCACAACTTTGATCTTTGCAACGGAACTAATTTTATCTTTATCCACAGCTAGACTTTTCGAAAGATTGTTCTCCGGCAAACCACGAGGCCTATTGGTCTGCTTATTGGTTGGTACTTCAAAGTCATCAAGACTTCTGTTCTGAAAGGGTTGATACATAGAAGAGCCATTATTGCATTGACCAGGACCAGGACCTGGCATCTGCAGTAAAACAACAAAAATAATTACAAAAGTAAACAACTAAGTACTAAAACTATTGCGAACGGCATTTTGAAGCTAAAAGAATATATCATCAATTCCACATGAGTAAATGACTCAAAACCAGTATTATTACTGTATAAGTATATGACTGCCAAGTGCCGACAGCAATGCTAGTCTTGAAAAGTTTATGTCTCTGCAAAGAACTTCATCAAAGAAAGGCTGCTTTCTAATTCTATGGTTTCTAAAGCACTCCTTTGCGGGAAAGTTTGATAAATCACTTTCTCAAACTGATGACTGATGATTGACAGTATTTTAGATATGTTAATTACAAAGTAGTCCAGTTGCAGCACAACTTATGCAATGTTGGATTTTGACAACTTTGAGCTATACGGCGCAATAGGATACTCAAGCTTAGCATATTGGCACATAATTGCAAATGATGTTTGGACCTTGACAACTTTGAGCTAAGTACAAACCAATTTTACATTCTCTCACTCTTCGAAAGACGCTAGCAAGCATAATCAGTATGAAAGAAGCTGCTAGTTATTCCAAGCAAGTAAGTCAGTTTTTCAAAGTCGACAAATGGGATCACAAGCAAACTCCCCTTCATTATAAGCTACCTTAAATACCGCCATCAGTACTTGTATACTTTCAAATTACTAAGAGAATCTGCTAGTATAAACAAAATAAGACATCCATACTGCTCCCAAAATCATACATGATCTCACATCAAAAAGAAAAAAGAAAAAATATCAATTTTCAATGTTATCAAATGGGACCATACATATGAATATGATAACCACCAAATTCTCAAATTTCCACAGCTTACTCAATAATGCAGCATCCAATTCCCACTGTTTAATCAATAATGCAGCATGTAAACACAAGATCATAACCTAAAAGCAACATAAAGAGAGAAAATAACTTCAGACAAACCTCTACCTCTGGGAGAAGCTCAGTATCGTGAGAGTGGATATCCAAGAGACCAGGGCTGTAATCAGTTGCCGAAATCTGACCTTCACTGTTCTTCCTCGATATCCTCGAAGCATTCATCGGGGGTGTTAACGGCTCCATATAATACTCCCCGCCGCCACCAAACCCTCTCTGCCCGTTCCTACTCCCTCTCGATCCTTGCCCGTAATATCCATAATCCTGCAATCACTAATTCCATCAACTAAACGCCCCATTTCCCCAAAACTTCAAATTACCCAGAACAAATTAACCCTAGACCACTCTAAAAACTCAAAATACCCAAAAGATTTTAACTCAAACACAATCCAAATTTTGCAGATGGACCCAAATATACAGTACCCAGAAATGTGAACTAACAATCAATCTGTAACAAGCTCAATACCCGTAGTTATTAACTTCAAATCAATCCAAGTTTTCAAATGCCCAGAAAATGTGAACTCATAATCAATCCAGAAATTCAAAACCCATAAAAGATAAAACTTAAAATCAATCATGAATTTGGAAATGCAATACGAGATCTGACCTGTTGAGTGCCGTTTGGTTGAAGCCACATTCCACTGTCTAAGAAATTATCCGAGTGTTGTCTCTGGTGATGGGCTGTTGATGCCCCAGATCTCTGCCTACCATTCATTTCTCACCCCCTCTCTCTCTCTAATCTACCGCTTCTTTCACTCTCACTTTCTCTCTCTAGTTCTTGCTACTGAGATTACAAGGACAACACCATTAACACACTTTTTGTGAGGATGGGAAGCTTCGTAGCATTTACTCAACTATCAAAGCTTCAATCTTTGAGGGTTTTTTTTGTGTGACCCAAGTTCTCAAAAATGTTGGGGACTTTGGGATTTTGACTGATTTTTTCAAAAAAATTTGAAATGAGTGGCACGTGCGGAATGGATGGCGCACATGTCAGGGATTTTGATTTGAGGCGAATGAGACATTCTTGAGGAATTGCAGGTCCCACTGTTTTGAATTTGGCTTGTTTAGACCGTTGTTTCACATGGTGGGACATTATTGGGTTTTTTTTAAAGAAATAAAATACGAGTAAAATCTTTTAATCATTTTTTTTTGAGTATGTTAAAAATGATGTAAAATCACCGTCAAATATTGGGTCATGTAGAAAAGTATGGACTTGGCCGTCCTTGGCATATTAAAATTTGCTTGTGTCGGAGGGTACTTTGATTGTTGTCCTTCATGTTGCATGATCTTGGATCTTGCCTATATATAGATTGGAGAGAGTCCTTTGTTGTTGGGATGTCTATAATTGGATCTTAGATCTCAAGTTTGGATTGGTTATAATGAATCTGATCTATATTGGATCATAGATTCAATCTGTTAAAAGTTTGGATTAGATAGTTAGAATCGATCTATTGGTGGTAAACTAAATGTATAAGACTGAATTGGAGTGAATGAATAGTTACGGACGAGAGATAGAAAAAGTATATAGCAATAACGTGCACAACTTAATTGAATTGAAAGTTGAATGGTAAAGACGAACTGAACATGACCATGAACTATGTTGAACAAATTCGTCCATAAATAACAATCTAGAAACCGTTGAGTTGTAAAAACCGGTGTGAACAATAGCATATCGTAAACTATGCTAAGCGTAAATAGCTAATTTAATTGTGTCTCTGCATGTTTCCTTTTTTCGCAAGTAAAGAATAAGTAGAAAAGGATACCACCCAAGCTAAAGTTAATACAACCACTCAAAGATTTGATTATTGATTCACCATTAGCCTAGTTAGATAAAGGGGAAAAAATGGTTCCAATGTAATACACTTAATTATGTTGAATAAAAAATGTTCACAATCGATATATAAAGCTATGTTAAATATACATGATTTTAAGTACTTCTCCTTCTATACATTTACGACATAAACCATTTTTTATCTTGCTAGTAATATTGAAGCATGTTACTTAAGAACACCAATAGACTAATAAAAGCATCTAAATGACAAACACATGAGATGTAATTGCCGAGCAATTGAAATTAGACTAAAAACATCAATTACAGAGAATGAAGTTATTTTATTGGCCTTGCTTCAATTGAATTCCATCAAAAAAACAAAACTATGCAGTTGACCTGACAGTCTTCTAAGTGTACCCATAAGCCTTA
>BSSO01001796.1:0-21832 GCA_030267885.1 Mesembryanthemum crystallinum | reverse complement strand
CCTCAAGTTCATTCATAGAAAATACTAGAAACGAATGACAGCAGACCGGCAAATGAAACACCTGGGCCATTAATAATATCAGAGGCAACCATTGACGACACGTGACAGTCCAATGCAAGGCTCCAAGATTCTGATTCTCAAACTTCAGAATTATATCACAATAATAATAACAATAACAATTCATGATGAGTAGTTTATACGTTGACTTGCTGCTCTCTTCAAAAGAAAACCACTACTTAGGGTTGTTTACTTTGTAGTCCGGATTGAAGACCAGACTGAAACCAACTAGTTTGTTCCAGACCAATCAGGACCAAATAGGTTTTCAGGTTGGTCGATGACCCAAACTGTAAGAACAATTCAATCTTTCTTTAGCCACATTTAGTTCGGTACAATTCACTCCATACTTCTGATTGGCCGAACAGAACTACATCGATGCATACTGGACTAACCCATGGTCCTAAAAATTTCACTCCGGCTCAAATTAGTCAAATCGGGACCAGTGAACACCTGTTAACTAGCACAACTCATGAATACTTTATAGGTTACGATTGGATTTTGTATATAAACCAATCTTTGTCATTGTACAAGCCTCCCTTGTACCAATAAATTTTTACAACTCTTGTCTCAGAAACATATTAGTTGTTAGTTTATAAAAGGTAAACATTTGATAACTCAAATTACACCAAATTGAGAATAGCATAGACCTCCGCATGTCCAAAGAATTGATTCCTTTAACATCTCTCACTACATTTAAATCTCTCACTAAGAGATCGATTATGTCCATGCGATCAATTTGTAATGACATGCACATGTCTCCAAGCTTACGTTTATGCACTCGCTAATCCTCTTACAAGAATATTCCACTTCTTAAAGAAGACTTCATGATATGATGTTGCTACGATGCTATTACCTTACAAGGAGCCAAGTCTGAAAATTCTAGGCTAAAAACATTCCTCCGCTAAAGACTGATAAAAGCTTGTATATTCTATATGGTGTATGCCCAAACATAACTGAATCCCCCAAAGGGCATCATCCTTAACCAGAAGGCCACATAGCAAAAAAGATTAACTAACCTCCTTTTGCTAAAGAAGATTCGTCGTATGTTAATCAAACATTTTTTCAGTTAGAAAGTTTAAAGCTATTAACGCCCCTAAAATAGACACCTTCCGTTAGAAATATCTCCGTTGAGTGCTGCCTTTATACCTTCACTTTGAGCCCCAATCAAAAGAGTCGTTCCCAGTACTCTAACGTCTAGCACAATCTTTTCATGTCATTTAGCTGACCCAAGCTAAATACAGTTCTTTCTTCCTTTTTCAGCTCTTACATAAATTTGTCACAAAACAAATGTGGTTGCTCCAATGACCTCGATGCTCCCATGAATATGTCATATCAAATATACTCATGAATAATGATGTGTGATCATGGATCCCAATAAATAAACTGGTGGCTGAGTACTAAGCCCCAGTAACTGTAAAGCCAAATCACAAATTTGGCATCCAAATTTAGTCATGCCTGAATTTGCAAAGCCATAACACAGAAAATTTTAAGATTTTTAAAGGTTTTTTCTTCAATTTGAAGAACATCTTTACGTGGATGTGAGGTAATTTTCCACGACAATAACAAGACATTTAAGTTAATCATTCATGACAAATTGATATCCTCATTTGTCCTCTATTATGTAAATACAGTATGGATGGCAACTGCTCCACGAGGTTCTTACACCTATGTGGTCCTAAATCCATATGTTATCCTTTTCTTTAATTCCAATATCTTTGTCAAACAATTACCATTTCCCAAAAATATTAAGAATGGGACCTCCTCATCAATGGGGGCCCCCACCCTCTCATCCCATCCCCAAATGCAGCAGAAAATGAGAGAATGACTTACCTGCAAATCACAACGTCAGAGATTGCTCAATAGGAATCATCCAGAAGCAAAGCAGATAAGATCCAGTGACATCCACAAACCAAAAGCCTGCCAAGAGAGACTTTCCGATTCCATGTCAGTAACTGAAGCCAAGTGCCACCAATAATGCCAACCGTAAGAAATCCGAACAAGAATGCAGACGACAAACAGTAGTTAAGAGAATAAGTTACTGTTAACAATAACTGTATCTTACCTTAATTGCATGTTCCATATATATGCTAGGAGTGGCCTTGAATGGAAAGAACCATGAGATTGGACAATGGGCATTTGTGTGAACCCTGGGAATTGGGTGTACATTCCTGAACCGAAACCATGTCAAGTTGCTTTTAGTAATCCTGATTAGAGATGTCATAGAGAGTTTCTACCACCAGTCAAATACTAGTGTCAACTGTCCATCCAGGGGAAATCAACCTTGAAGTTTTATGTTTTCGTCTTTTGCTAACTAAATCTACTACTACTTTAAACGCCAAAATTTAATATCCATTTTCAACTTTGGTGAGTAAAACAACAATAGAATTTAATACTCCCTCCGTCTCAAAATAATTGTCGCTTTAGGTCTAACGCACATGTTAAGGAGTGTATTAATTCTAGAGATAGTTATAGACAATTTGACTCTATTACCCTTGTATTAATTATAACTAGGTGCATTGGAAGTGAAATTAGTAATAAACCACAAGGTACATTAGGAAAATGAGCAATTAATGTTGTATTGGAATCGTAAAGTGACATATTTTAAGACAAAAAAAGTTAGTTAAAGCGACAGTTATTTTGAGACGGAGGGAGTATCCATTTAGCTATTTGAGGGTATACAGTGCAATTGACAATTCCCTTTTATCATTCATCCAGTCAGTAACTCCCACCAAGGGGCGTTTTAACAAACAGGCACTGGAGAAAGAATGACCCAATTTCCTAAGTAATTCAATCTTTTTACATCATTGCAACTTGAAATTGAGTATATCAGGTAGATCATAAAGATGACAATAAGAACTGATAACAAAGAAGAATAATAAAATCACAAGATATAACAAAGTGCATACGCCAACTTATTATTCTAGGACCACGCTTCCAATAAATTGAATCCTGATATCATGCCAAGCTTAATATGGCAAGCCAAGCGAGAAGAAAGTACTAAGATTGTCATTCTAGATAACAGGTATCAATAAGCATCATCTTGGGGAATAGCTAATGATTAGAGACGTACCGCATACAAACAGAATACTGGCGCACTCTCCAAAATCAAGTAGGAGGGGGGCTGCCAACCGCATTCCTACAAGTACAATACCACCCAACATGAGTCCCACCACCGGCGAGGAATTCCCGTTCATGCTTTTGGAGCAGTAGTTACCTCTTGTGAGTGTTCCTAGTCTTGGCAAGAGTATGCATATTTACGAGAAGTTGCCCAATTGCATGTGGAAATCAACAGTTGTTACGGTAGTAAATTGAAAGTCAATGCACATAGCAAGAAGAAACAATAGCAGATAATACTGTGAAACTACAATACATAAACTAACAAATACCTATACAAATGATCTTTAGAGCTCACAAATGTTATATAATAACATGCTTAATCTCACAATAACAAAGCCTATCAGAGAGAAGCAGTCTGTCTAACAAGGGAACCAACCTACGATGATTCTTTTGAGATATCAGTGGTTCCACTACAACATTCAAAACTGTAGTGGGGTCACACTTAATGCTAAAAGGAAAAACAACACAATATAGAGGGCAGAGGCTAATCACCAAGTGAGATCTGTGTGATAATCTTTTGAATTTCCACAATTACTTACTCTGCTGTCTACCAGCACCTTGACATGTACCTGCTGTATGATCACACAGAGGCACTAACATAGCAAATATTACATAGAAAATGAAGTGTAACAGAGGAGCTTTTTCCCTGTTTCACAACTAAACAATAAATTACTATAAGTCACTCAAATGCAACATCCCATACTTAAAAAGAACTTTTCAGAACAATTTCTCAAAAGAATAGCCATAAGGAGAACGAGGCATTTGTTATATATTTTTATTAACTTAAAAAAATTTCTATACAAAAGAAAGATACAATAGTTTTTATGTTGTCAGCATACCAATGAATCTCCCTACCCCCAGCAGGACAGGGGATTGGGGTTGTGTAAGTTCCTGATCTACTTCATCCCAAACTACACCTATGAAAAGCAAAGAAAAGAAGACTATTCCATGCAGTTTACAAAGGTAAGAACTTCTATATATAACTTACAAAGTGCCCGAAAATCAGAGGCTGGCTCAATCAATCTGACAACAAGTTTGGACTTTAGTTTAGCTTTGCAGGGGCAAGGAGCAATACGAGCAGACCATAGATAATCTCTTAACCAAAAAGAAGTCCAGATTTAAGACCTCACATTAACAGCAACATAAGTATGAGTATCCCTATCAAATCCTTCAACTGTTCTTGAACCAAATATCCATGATCAGCAAAATGGTACATCAAAAGCCCATATCATAACATATATTTTCTCCACCAAAGCAGATCAAAGTCGAAGTCAAGCCACAAGGTTTAGTGAGAAATGATAATAACAAGTACAGAAAGACGCCCAACCACAAATAATGCTCTACTCTCCACTGGCCTTTCTTTGAGATTGACATTTTCCAAGGGTTTCAACAGGTGGTACACCTTGCAAACATGGAAGCTTCAATCTTTGGGTGAAATTGCCATATCCATACCAACTCCATCATAGACAGGCATGCCTCTAACCTCATGAAGTAATCTTGTTAGCTCCTTACTGAGCTCTCTGTGGACATAATCAGACCTCTCTTTTGTTACCAATGACTCAGTAAATAGAGTTGATGTAAGATCATGAAATTCTTGAAACCATCCATTATTGGTATTTGCAGTTTGATCATTATATTGATTTTGCTGCCATCTTCTCAGGAAATTTACTTCAGGAAGTTGAAAATAATTCTTTGTTATGAGTACTCGAAGAGCATGTCGGCATAAAATTCCAGAAGATTCAAACTCCTTGCAGGAACAATGGATTTGTTCACCTTCTGGTATACATATAACAATCCGTTCTTCATCCATCTTCTTAAAATGTTGGACAAGCCATGAGCCATTAGCCAGCTCAGTAGTAGCATATTGCATAGTAAGTACTAACTCATGCTGAAAAGCACTGAAAGCAAAGGGGGTGAGCATGTTCCGAGCATGCTCTTCAATAGGAATACACGTCCTAATATGTACACTTCGCATTTCTTCATATGCCTGGCTCTGAACATTGGCAGCATGACTGATCTACAAAGCCAAGGAAAATAAAGTTCAAGAGTCAACTCATATATAAGCTGCTGTGGGATGCAAGAACAGAGGTATTGTGAAGGATTTTCAGTATACCTGCTCAAAAAAGCTGCGTAAACAGGTTGGCACACTGAAGATACCCTTTAAGAACTTCTCTATACACTTTGCATAGGCTGCTGTTGCCATCCGAGCAAGAAAATACCCCCTGATGTAGGATAGAGCCCAGGATTCCCTAAGAGAAAATAACAATGCTATATGTTTATCTGATTCCAGGCCAAATCGAGAAGCCATCTGAGTCCATTCATATTCAAATTGCTCAGCATTTTCCATGCGGTACAGCAAATCAAATTCGGACCTGAAGTCCACATAACTTGACCCAAGCAGATGAGAGAACCAGCAGGACAGCTTGGGGAGAACATACCATACAGAAATTACATGTTTAGTACTTGGCAATTCACCCCTTATGGCATCCCGAAGCCCTGGGTCAACATCAGTTATAATTGATTGTGGATGCTTCCCATTCACAAGTCGCAGGAATGTCTGTCCCAAGAACATACAAACCATAATAAAGAGAGGTAAAGTTGATAGGCAATGATTCAAATTGTATATGAATATGATATAAATATCAATTTAAATTGATCATGGTAGACAATTAGCAAACCTGTAAGGCTAATGAAAATGAATGGGGTGTTTCATCTTGTAGCAAAACACAGCCAAAAAGAATGGCCCTTCCATTGTTGTCAATGCCGAGAAATGCACCAAAAGTCATACCATATGTGATGGACCGATAAGTGGTCTCAAAAAAGATAACATCACCGAACACAGAGTACAAAAGGACAGAGCCCTTATAGGTCCATGAAATGTTTTCCACTTTGTCATTTCCATCCACCGTATATTCATAAAGGAAGTTCTCATCTGCTTCTTTCATGGCTTTACAAGCTTCTAAAAGCTCCATCGTATCATTTTCCCTGTTCTCTGAAAGTAAAGCATCATTTTCTTGAACAATTTTCTTCCGATTCTGAAGAAAGTTTCTAACATCTCTTTCAAGAAACGGCAGCTGACCCCCGTGAATACCCTTCTCCAACTCCAAGACTTTGACTATGCGATGTATTGGGAACCCAGCTTTAGAGAGCAAAAGGATTCGTTCTTGATCAGCCTCCTGGATTTTACGATATGCTGGCAGGAGACGAACTTGGTCATTATCCAATAACTCATGGTTATGGACATTGCTGAACTGAACCACAGACCACTGAGAAACCCCGTCAATAACTTCTTTAGACAAGTACATTTTGGCATCACAGCCACATCGCACGGACTTCCTATCCCTCTGGTGCTCACCAGTGGGCTTCTTCCTAGGTGGGGCAAACCCAGATCGATAGCACACAAAGTCCCGCTTGTAGATGCCCAATTGAGCGCTTAATCTGGAGCGCTCCTTCCTAATTGAAAACCCAGTCTTCCTGGCAAAATTTCCATAATATTCAAACGCATCCTCATCACTTTTGAACACCATTCCCACATATGGGGCAACCATATCCTCGGATGGGGTCTGATCATTCGTACTGCCCGCTTGAGATGCAATTGATGCATCTTCAGACTCACCCTCATATGTAATATAACACTTCCAATCTCCACATGGGCATTGCTGCCTTCGAAGCCATATATTTCTAGAAGGCACAGTAGCCATTATGAATCATAAAATGTAACACAAAAAAGTCATAATCTTTTATCCTCCCAACATCTCAAACAACCAAAATTAGCATATGAAGTAAAAGGCCATAGTGAGCAAAGTTCATTTGATTTTGGGTTTCAAGACGGTTGCAATTACACAATTGTATGATGACAGTAAGAAGCAGAATCCTTAATAACAAAACAACTATCAACTATCAACTATCCTTAACCTTAACCTTAACCTTAACCTTAGTCGCGTGGACAAGAGAAAGATTTGCAGGAGTTGAAAACATACTTACAACATACCAGAGAGAGGGACTAGGGACTGGAGACTGGAGACTGGAGACTGGAGACTGGAGAGGAAGGGAGTCGAGTGAAACCCTTGTGGAGTAGTATTTCTTCTCTTCTCATACAATAGAAGCCAAATCTGCTCTGCATCTCTGTTGTCTCTTGTTTTTTTGCTTCTCTGTTACCGGACTCCATTGGAGAAGCCCATTGTTGAGGCATTTCACACAGATGAGTCTAATTGCAAGTAGAATGGCAAGCCCATAGCAAGATGGCGCCGCGTCCTCGGAAGAAAGATCCCCAGTGGGTTTGTTACTTTTTGAGTTTTGGCCCAGTCCACATTAATTATGGGAGCCTACCTAGAACCGTAAAAAACTGACCCAACCCCAAAACTAACTCATAACTAGACCTGTTAAAACTGACCCGCCCTGGATACCCCACCCGAACCCCACCATACAAATTTTACTATCAGAGAACCCGATTGATCCAGAAATTTTAGGATCAAATTCGACCCGTTCATAGGTGGACCCATTTGACCCGAAAATTTTAATAACAATTCATATGATTAACAAAATGTGGTTTAAATTTCTCTAAAATCCAGAAATTATAATTTTTTTACCTTTTCATTAATACTAAATAAAGGTTATAATATTAATTTTTACTAAGATAGTTGCAAATAGCTTATATCTTCTCTTATCATGCACATAGTGCTAATTACTTACTTTATAATATCTTAATATTTTTTATCTTCAACACCAGTATTTCATAGTATAAAATGCCAATGATTATCTAGCTCATCAGTCTAGTTGTTTGTCTTCCAAGTTTAAGTGGAAGGTTTTGCATTGAATTCTTAATAAAGTGAGTACTTTACACTTTCCCTATAAGAAAACTGCAAGTGCACCCCGGGCAAGACCTTGACCACGTAGCTCGGTTTCCTTGGAGTGCCGGGAAGGAATCTATTATGTGTTGCAGTGTTCGACTTTTAAAAGGGTGATTGCTTTACTCGGCTCGTTTATTAATCAAGTATTAAATTGGTGCTCGTACTCGTCTCGTTTATTATCGAGCGAGATTTGACTGAGTTTGTTCGCGAGCTGCTCTCTAGTACGCCAGTTTTTTCCGAGTAAATGAGTACTTGAACGAGTAATGGGGTGCTCGTACTCGGCTCGTTTATTAAACATATATCAAATTGACGCTTGTGCTCGGCTCGCCAAATGAAAAGAATAAAGTAAAAAAATAAATAAAGTGAAATCTCACAAGAGTCGGGACAACCCAAGGCAATTACGGAAAGAATTGAGTTGAAACGGCAAAAAGGCGTCGGGGAACAAAATCGAGTTTGGGGGACTTGAGATGGGATTGGGAACTTAAAAGCTGAAGATGGGCAATTATCAAGGATGATGGCAATTGGCATGACTTTTGACACCAACCTGAAAGAAGAGCTTTTTTTTATTTATTGTTTCCTGATTTTCCCAAACAAACGTTTTGACTGAGTACCAACCAATCCAATCATTCATTGATACGATACGACCCACATACATCATTCATGCCTCTCTCTTTCTCTCTCCATTTTACGAACGAAAGCAAGCATTATAGATTGTGATTGTTGAATAATACTGACTGAGGTACGTAATTTCAATTCCTCTAATAATTTCTTGGTTTCATCCAACTCTCATTTCATCTCATCTAATCTAATCTGATTGAATACATATATATATATATATATAGCTAGGATTAGGAATGGTTTTTGCAATTGCTTATTCCTCTATCTATCAAAAGATTTATTAGGCAAATTTAACTAATAATTTGTTCTTCATATCACGTACAACTACAAGATATACAGTATGTGCTTAGTTATCATAATGTTGCAAGTAATTACATAGTACTCCACTAGAGATGTCTGATCTATCTCATTCTCAATCTGCATGAAAATATGTGCTTAGTTAATGGAGTAGTTAGGCGTAGCATCCAAGTAAGAAAAGGGATACATACAACAACGTGACTCCACCTTGTTTTGTTTCCTTCTATATATGGAGTATTTCAATTTCCAATTTTGGTACATTAACGATGGGGTTTATGAACTCGATCATTCAGAAAGACTATGAAATGCTAGTAGTAGTAAATAGGACTATATGTCACAAACATTTGACAGATCCTTCAGCAATATACAAGCTAGGATTTTGCTTCAATTATGTTATTGTGATTGTCACTCATGTTGAATTCACTCATCTTTCATGTTTATGTGCTTCTTAAATGCAGCCGCTTACAATTAGTTGTCATGTTACTGATAGATATACTCCGATACATTATTACTGGCATTGCACAGGCTCCTGGAGCAGAATGAACCTACATTGAGTGATCACTCTAGCTTAATTCCAATGCCTAACTCTGACAATGCCAAAATCCCATTACTCCCTGCCTCCACTAACGATCCTGCGATGAAACCCAAAGACAACACCAATGCCCTAACAAGGAGAAGATTCCGGCGTGCCAAGAGCACCCCTTCTAGACATTTTCATCCCTCTGCACTTAACATTTCTGACTCTGATACTCCACATCCACCACCCAATGCCAGCGACAAACCTACCCTTTTGCACGTGTTACTTGCTTTAGCCGTTTATCTGGGTGCTGGCACCGTTTGTTTCGTCCTTGTTAGGGATCAGATCGATGGAAAGAAAACAAATCATATTATTGATGCCCTTTACTTCTGCACCGTGACTATGACTACTGTTGGATACGGAGATCTTGTGCCCACTACCACCCTGGCCAAGCTGCTCGCGTGCTTATTTGTTTTCAGTGGGATGGGTATTGTTGGTCTGATTCTTAGCCGCGCAGCTGACTATTTTGTTGAGAAGCACGAATCCCTTATGGCAAGGGCTTTTCACCTCCGGGACAAAGCCAGCCCTGCTGAGATCCTTAAGGAGGTGGAAACTAACAAGACTAAGTACAAGTTTATGATGGCCTTAGCCCTTCTTATAGTGCTTATAACTCTGGGAACACTGTTTCTAACCTTGCACGAGGAAATGATTCTGATTGACGCCTTCTATTGTGTTTGTGCCACAATCACCACTCTGGGTTATGGGGATGAGAGCTTTGCCACAAAAGGGGGCCGACTATTCGCTGTGTTTTGGATATTGAGCAGCACCATTTGTTTAGCTCAGTTCTTTTTCTACCTAACTGAACTGTACACGGAGAGCAGGCAAAAATTATTGTTGAAATGGGTTCTTGGGCGGAAACTGACATTTGCTGACATAGAGGCTGCTGATCTTGACAATGATGAGGTCGTGAGGTGAGTCGTCGGTACAACAGAGTTTCTTTTTCTTTTCCTCATTGCAAGTATATAAGTTGTCCAAATACAACGTGTCCTAGACGTTTTCATTGATTGTGTGTGCGGATTATGTAGTGCTGCAGAGTTTATCTTACACAAGCTAAAGGAGATGGAGAAGGTAAAGGACGAGGATATTAGTGTTCTGATGGAGTGCTTCAGAAATTTAGACGTTGATGAATCAGGAACATTGACAGCAGCTGATATCATTAACACAGCCTAATCAGAATCATGAGCTTCCTAAAGCCCAGGCTGGTATTTGAAAAGAGAGAGTTCAATGGTATTTGTACAGAGAATTTTCACACAATTTTCTTTTTCCTCCATTCTTCGAAAAAACAGCATCAATTCCACCCGCCATTTTTGAGACTTTAATAATTATACTGAATTTCTACATTTTGGAAGCTGTAGGGCAATATTCTCAATTTTTGTTTAGGATGTATAGAGTAGAGCAGAAAACATATATAGTACTCTTGACCAATCTACTGGTCATTCGGTACCTGTAGCAGCAGCCTATGTCTTAGCAGCAGCCTGTGAAGCATGCAAGAAACTATGAACCACCTCCACTGAATATTCCTGTTATTGGCTATGATTAGCTAGCAAGCAAATAACAATATGAAAAATAAGTACACTTCCTCATCATTGTTGTTGTAAGACACGATGAAATAGAATCCATGCCTTACATTACATCTTGTGTGGCCTCCCTTCCCTTCATCACACATCACAGATGCTGTCGATCCCAGACTCTTTAAGGAAACGATTGTACTAAACACTCACCAATCAACGTACGTAATGGCTAGTCAGAGTTTTATTTACAGTTACAAGAGGTATTAGCAATGTTTGTACCCAATAATTTCATACAGCTTATTATGAACCTTGATGTGTTACGTTGAAGTTTAGATGATAATGTTGATTTGTTACAGTGAATTATGTTCAACAAGTAATAATAACCAAATTCGACCTTTGATTGAATGCGTTAAGCTCAGTTTAGATAATAGAAATTGAATAGAAGTATAAAGCACTTATCATGATTTGTAACACCAGATTATCTTTACCTAACGCAGGTCCCTTTCCGAAGATTGGTAAATCTGAAATAATGATATTATGGCAGTATATGTTTACTTAACCAAATAAACTTATCTCAAGTTCTAGTTAATCAAAGCCAACTTTGACTCTGAGCATTGAAGGGGCTTTTGTTAATTGCAATGTGTTGTGTACTCCAATTTTTTTTTTTTGTGGGGTCAGTGTTCAGTGACAGTACAAATACACAGGGTGTTGGTGAGGATGTATTTGTTTGCTTTGCTAGCCAAACACCCCCTTCTTCTTTGTCTTGAATACAATTTTAATCATAAATATCCTTTTAAGCAAAGATGAATATGTCTCTCTGTTTTTTTAAGTTTTTTTGAATTTTAGTTTTCTTGCTCTTTTGACTTTTAAGCCACTTCAGTTCAATCCTTTTCAAATCAATAGTCATCAGGCTTCTCACTTGTTCCTTGATTCATTTAATTCTAATGGGTTGAATTTGATGATAACAGCATGGTTTAGCGCTGAAGCAAATGGAGTTTTTGGCTCAAGGGAAAGGCCTTCCAATTTATACTCATCGATGTCTGATGATGAGATTCAAAAACAGATATGAGAAACAATTGTATTCTTCTATGTCATTTACATGTATCAGCTACCAACCAACAAGGCAACAAAGAATTTTGCTGAACATTTCTTTGTGTGCGAATTTTAGGGTACACCTGTCTAACCATTAAACGGTCGTACAAGAATGTTACTCTTTATTCCAAACCTCTACATAAACAGAAAGGCATTCACAACTGCTAATGCATAAAAAAGATTGTGATTACTAGCAAAACAAACTGCTAAAACAAACAAACATAATCTAAATCATTTATGATAGTAATTATTAATAATGCAAACAGCACATAGGATCCCAAGTGTTAACAAGTCGGGATTTATCTGTTAGGTATGTTTTCTTTTCAATTCATGGGCATGAATGATGGCATTTTTATGATTATTAGCTGGAGCCTGAACTGCAGCTTAATACCCCATTTCCAAGGGAAAGGGAGAGGAGTGGGGGTAGTTAAGAGTCCTATTATTATGATTGATGAAATGAAACATAGGATTGATAGAAGAAGAAGAATAAGAATAAGAAGAAGGAAAGGATTGTGATTATGAAATACTCCTATTGCATATGAAATCAAGGATGAGGATGAAGATTTAGTAACGGTTACTATCAACAAAGAAAGCAAGTGCACTTGCCTGGCGGGTTTGGCGGCTTATAATAGGAATTGTTAAGTGGACAAAGAAAAGGATTTTAGCTATCTTCTTCTTCTTCTCTCCTCTCTTTGCGCTTAATTATAAATTCCTTGTAAGCATAAACTTCCCCTACCACCTCCCTTAATTCCCTCCACTTCACTCCTTAAAAGCATAGAGTCATAGACCCTTCCATTGTGCGTATAGTTTTTGTGTTCAGTGTTCACCGTGAATCCCATTTTCTTTGCAACATTTCTAGCGCCAAAGAAAGAACAAACAATGCTGGGAACAGAAGACATAAATGCTGAGATCAATTCCATTTCTCTGGCTCAACACAACCCTCTCGTTCTCGAGCTTAACCGCTTACAAAATCTGCTTAAAGGTTTGTTGCTCTCCGTACCTTATCTCGTAAATGTCTGTTGTTCTCTGTACCTTGGAACCTAACTCGTTGTGAGTTCCACACATCTTGTCCAACTCTGTAACTTCTGTGACAGAGGTATGAGCAACAAGAAAACCCAGATAAGAAATGGTAGGAAACAGGAAAAAAAGAATAGTAGGATGAATAACAGTAACAGTGCCTTTCCAAAGACTGTTAAATTACTATCAACTGTATTTGACCCTTTTTCTCCTTTTTGGCAACACCCTTTAGAGAACCATAAAGAGTTGAGCACAGCACAGAGTGAGATCAAGGCTTTGAGAGCAGCCGAAACCCTGAAGGAAAAAGCTCTAGCTGAGGTATTCCCCTAGAATCAATTTTCATGTTCTGGCAATTCTCCTATGATCTTCAGCTAAAGTTCTACATTACAATGTATGCATTTGCCTTTTAACCACTCTTTTGCAGCTCAAAAGTAAACATGACAAATTGGACGAGAATCTCAGAGTCACAGAGAATCTCCTCCAACAGAAGGTATGCTCCTATTTTTAACTATTATGGATAACAAATGGCACAGAACAGAGATATGATTGTGTTTCTGCAAACTGATCAAATGCAGAACCTTGAGATCAAGAAACTAGTAGATGAGAAGAAAGATGCTTTGGCTGCACAGTTCGCTGCTGAAGCAGCCCTTACGAGGCTGCATGTAAACCAAAGAGACATTGATCCTCTTCCAATTGAATCAATTATTGCTCCTCTTGAAGCTGACATCAAAATATATAAGAATGAGGTGTCACTTGGATTCTGCACTAATTCAGTATCAGTTGAATTACACTAGTTGAAATTTTGTAGAATATTAAATCATTTTTCTTTCACAGATTGCATCTTTACAAGAGGATAATAAAGCTCTAGTGCGTCTTACCAAATCAAAAGAAACCGCTCTCCTAGAAACAGAGAGGATCTTGAGGAGTGCCCTTGAGAGGGCTTTGATAGTGGAGGATATACAGAACCAGAACCTGGAGTTGAGGAGGCAGATAGAAATCTTCCAGGAGGAGAACAGAATACTAGAAAAGGCCAACCGTCAAAAAGTCTTAGAGGTTGAAAAGCTCAGCCAAACCATCCAAGAACTTGAGGAGGCCGTTCTGGCAGGTGGCGCTACGGCTAATGTAGTCCGTGACTATCAACGCCAAATTTCTGAGCTCAATGTCAGATATCTCTTTGACTACCCACTTCGGCAGTTCCTATAATTCTAATTATTACTATAATCTAATTATGAACCTGGATTTATAGGAGGAGAAGAGGACTCTGGAGAGGGAACTTGCAAGGGCTAAAGTGTCAGCAAACAGAGTGGCAACTGTGATGGCTAATGAATGGAAAGATGAGAATGACCAGGTTATGCCGGTCAAGCAATGGCTGGAAGAGCGTAGGGTATTGCAGGTATCCAACTTCTAAAAGAATTGTGTAAAACAAATGACAATGGGATCTAGACAGCAATAAGCATTTATACCCATACAATAATAATTTGCAATTTGCAGGCAGAGACGCAGCGTCTAAGAGACAAGCTAGCTGTCACCGAAAGAACAGCCAAGGCAGAAGCACAACTCAAAGTGAATGCCTATCTTCACATTCATCTGATTCAAGTTTCTATGTTTTTGTTCATTGATATGTATCATCAGGTTTCCTGACTTCATTTTAACTCAGGATAAATTCAAGCTGAGGCTAAAGACGTTAGAGGAAGGCTTAAAGCAAGCCTCCAGCTTCGGTAGGAATGCTAATTTGTGTCAGAATGGCACACCAAAAGTCTCAAATGCCTATCAAATACTAGGATTTGTGTCAAATAATTCTGGACCAAGGAAGAGATCATCATCACAGCCAAGGGGTTCAGCCACGGGCAACATAACCTCTCCCCTGCAGCAGCCTCATCTAGAGAAAGCAAATAGTTTTGAGAAGCCAGACGCAGGAGAAAATATGGCCAGAAGTTTATGGGCATCAAAATGCATTCATGTAGATTCTTGTGGGAAAGAGAACTCGGAATTGATACCGGATACTAAAGTAAATGCTGAAATGTCCAAGCACAGTAATTGTGCAGCTCAAGGGGAAACGAAAGTCGGTAGTGAAGACGTGGTTTCAGGATTTTTGTATGATAGGCTTCAAAAAGAAGTGAACAATTTACGAAGGGCTTGCCAGGCAAAGGATGATGGCTTAAACGCCAAAGACGAAGAAATCAAGGTAAGCTTTTGCCAACTAGGATTTCATGTCTTTATCTCGCTTGTGAAGAACAAATATTCTATCAGCTACAAATTAATTGCTTGACAGATATTGTTGAGGAAGGTGGAGGCGCTGACCAAAGCCATGGAAGTGGAAGCAAGAAAAGCTCAGAAAGACATGTCGGGCGGGCAGAAGGCAACAGTATTAGCTGCAAAGGGAGACAACAATAAACCGTGGGGAAAAAATTTCCTGAGAAGGTCTACTGGATTCACCCTCATCATCTTTCTTTCTGCCTATCAACTCTCATCTTAGACTAAGTTTCTGCTGATGATTCTGTCATAATTCAGATGTTTATCATTAACTCGTACAACCCTCTGATGAAACTGCAGGGTTACAAAATCCTCACGAGGATCTACTCCAGTTGTAGGCAACATCTGAAGTCAAGAACAGCTCTTTCAAAGATGGCGACTTTCTTATGAATTTTCCAGCTTGTACAGATTTGTATTGAATGTTTTGTGAGTTATTGGAGGCTGAAAGAGTTTACAGCAGTAATGATCAAAAAAGTGATGAATTTCTTAGTCAGGAGCTAGTCTTACATGTAAAGATTCAGTTCCCTCCAACTTTACAATTTGTTGACTGAAGGGGGGAAACTCCAGAAAAACAAATATAATGCAGGTTTTCAAGATATATCCATTCAAGTGCCCTGGACTGTATTTCATGTACACACAAAGCACAGACATAAACATGCACACCTCCCACGCATCTGTAGTTGAACAATTACACAAGTCTCTTAAGGTAGGGCAAGACACAACACTAGCTCTTTCCTGAAAAACCTGCTGAAGAAAGAAATGTATTCTGCAGTCACCAATTTAAGGACTAATATATCTCATTCTTTTTAAGTTAGGCTCAAAATCACCACGGAAAAAAGAAATCCTGTAGAGCTAATTCTAAGAGGGTGTCAAAAATTATTCCAGAAACCAAGAGGCCAGTTTTTGTTGTAGTACTACCTCTGTTCTACTTTGTTTTTTCTCGGCATCTCAGAGCCTATGTTCACGGTCATATCAACTCATATTTCAAAGAAAAAATCATAATGGAGGGTAAGGCTAATTAAAGAAGGTATATAATGCTTGGATTTCATTAGAAATGCTAATGATACTGGGTCTAAACTTCAAAAAAGAATTGAACATAGAATGGTACTAATAAGCAAGGAGCCTATCAAACTATGACTGCTCGTTGAGAGGGATGAGGGTGAGGGTGATGATTTTCAAAATTTGTCAAAGTCAGCAAACTCATCTCCCCCTCCCCTTCTGCAGCCTCATATAGACCAGCGGGAGTGGGAGTGGGAGTGGGAGTGGAGTGGGACAATGCACCAAGGAGTATCAGTTATGAGCATATGCCAAGCCCATGTTTACAACTAGTATTCAATGAAAGTGAGTAATATAAGTTACATAACAGAGATGGTAAATGCTCAATAATATGGTTGTGAATCTTCTGATGCTAAATTTTGAAATACAATTTATATGTTTTTCTTAATGCTTTTTCATCATTCCAAATAATTGATAATTATAATTGGGTCAAATAGGTAACTAACAGGTTACTCATTGATTAAACCTGACATGTCTAGGTCAAGGATTTTCAACCGGTTTAATAAATGAATAGATATGAGTGCGGATAAGATAATGCCAAGGAAGAAAAAGTTGTTTCCAAGGAAAATTATATGTATTTCTCAGTGACAATAACACTAGTAATTTCCTTGGAAGTGGTGGTGTCTTCCTTGACATTATCCATACCCATTAGGTATGGGTCAGGTCCACGAGCTTGTTCACCCGATTCTAGGGGTTTAACGTCAAATGATATGGGGTTCCACTAGAAGAATTTGATGGTTTCCCTTACCTCTTAATGCTTGGCCACATAAAGAAAAGTCCTGGAATGTGGTCCAGAATAAGTTAACACTTATAGAGGCACAGAAGAGAAATGAAAGGGTCTTAGACCATCGAAATGTCCAAAAATTCACAAAAACACCTCTCATTTTCCAGGCAGCATCTGCATAAAGTTATGCAAGATGTACAGGGTTTCACGGAAAATTGGGTTGCATCAGTTTGATACACTACTAAAAAAACAAAAACAAAAAAAAAAGAGATAAACAAAAGGAAATCCTAATGTATTTACAAAATACACAAAATTCTATTCAGGAATGGTAGCTAGAGATGGTCGCCACCGCCATCTCGGGCTTTTTTCCTTGTCCCAGAAACTCTCTGCAAACTGTACGTTAGTTCCTGTAGTTTCCAGTTCCTTCACATTCCTCAGCAACTCCACCAATTGTTTCTTTGTCACGACAATCTTTACAGTTCTTCGTTTTGAAATATCAACATTAGTCAACATTTTCGGAGGATTGGGGGGGTTAACCAGCTGAACCAGGTTCATTGTCTGATACAGTGAGAGCCCAGATTGTGCCTTGCCATCTGGTGGCAATGATGACAGAACTGGAGTTGGATAAACCTTTGCATAACACTTCTGATCCCCGAACTCTTGTTTCAGGTTAGACCTGATTTGCCCCTCGCGAGACAATATCAAATATATGCAGTTTCCCATGGTTTGAGTTTTTAGTTCAGAGAATGAATGATAGGAAATAGGAACCACTACACAGCACTCTCATATAAAGAGTGCTATAGTTTATACCACGTTCTGCGGCGAGCATAACGTGCAGGCCACCTAACTGTTTCATATAGAGGTTTTAACATTCTACAAAAAGGGCAAGATCAATTCTGTACATGTGCGCTTGCACGTTAACAGAGTAAAATATATGTTAATGCAGAAGCTCTTTCCATTTCTTCCCTAAATTACAGGCAATCCTGATGTGAACACTTCTTTGTTTTTGAGAGCTACACTTCAAGCTCATTTGCGGCTTCTTCAAAATAGCTAAGGACAAAACAGGATCGAAAAGTCAACTGCAGCTATGGTGTTAATTGTACAAAGAACCTACAGGATACAAAAACTGAGATGAGTCTCTGTGTGCCTACTAGGAGAAATAAAATATTTTTTTCAAAAAAAAAAGGAGAAATAGAATATTATTTGACTTCCAAAATGGCATCTCAGACCCCTTCACGTTTCATTATATGTGTAGGGAATTGAGCAACTGACTTCCCCACTTGACCCCTAATGAAAAAAATAACCAAGGAACAACAAGAGCACACCTCTTCCACAATTTGAGCAAGTAAAACATAAACCATTCTATGTCAATGATGGAATTCTATGAACCAAGTCTTCTGGGAATTGCAATCTCTATAGACACAGAAACCTTGAATTAGTAGTCACATCACTAGATCAAATAACACTATCTAGTGACCATATTTCCGAGTGGATGAAGAAAAAACTAAGAATACACAAATAAAAGTGGTAAGAGGTTAAACTAGAAATATAGCAGATCACAGAATAGAAACAATGCACTGTTTTCTTTTTCCCCTTTCATATTTTTCTTCTGTTTAATTGTTTCTTGTCTCCATTCCCCCCACCACAGCCAAGAGGACATCATTATATGGTCAAGGTTCAGTAACTGAAAGCTGTTAAGCATGGGATTTCCAACACATCTCATTGCAGTATCAAAAATTTGGCATGCCATGTGCCCAACCTTGTAGCAATAATGTCACTAGTAGCAATCTATCTGACAGACTTATAAACGGAGTGCTTAAGGATAGAATGCTATCATAGCCAACAGCCATCCCCAAAAATCATTTTGATTCCCCCTTCCTCTTTGCACGAATTGATTTCCATGCAGACAAGCCGTTGAAGTAATCAGAAAAATATTTGAGTATCACTTATGGACAATCAGTTCGATAACCCCAAAAAGAAAAGAGAAGGCAACGAAAAACCAGAGATGCAACTCAGGCCAAGTTGCTCACCTTGCCTTCCACACTTGCACTGCAGAATTTAGCTTTCCATGATTACAGGACTAACCAACAAAACAATTGTGAAGGTTCCCTAAAATTTAGTGCATTACAGAACTATTAGCTTTTCTTCAAATTGTTTCCTTCTGTATATAACCATGTTGAGGATGTGGCAGTGAAAGACCAGCTACACTTGCAGTCTGGAAATAGCTTCTAAGTGTGGTAATGGTTAATTAACTGAAAGACACACTTCGTAGGCATAAGTTGAGAACTCAACGAAAGTACTACTACTTCAAAAACTCGAATACTAAGATAGGAAAACTTGGGGAAGAAACCTCTCATTGATAAGAGTAAAATCAGTAAGGCAATGGAATCAAAGAATGTCAAGAGCACCCTTTCTAACTCTACTTTTGTTGGAGGAGAGCAGGAGGAGGGTGATATATGTGTCTGGTTCTGGAGGCTGATTAACCACTTCAACAATGATAACTAAGTAATCAGAGTATAGATAGCATCTAAAACTAGTGTACGCCAATCAAGACAACTCTGCACTGAAACCATTAGACAGGCTTTCAAAAATGGGAATTGTTAATTACCCATATAGATTCCTATAAAGTACACCGGATCTGGACCCCATGAGCTAATCAAATCCAGTTACAGTTTTGAGTAATTTGAACTAGTCCAAGAGCCACCAAAAGACAGTTGAACTTGATGGTGCTTTAGCTTCAAAAGTATCAACCACCGTCGCCAATTGATGTTATATGGTCCACAATATCATAACATCATATTCACCACGCTACTTGTGTGGGACCCTTAAAGGTGATGACTAGTAAATGGTTATCAAAGGCTATTGGAGACATAAAAATGGCCTCGACCTTGGGATTCTTGTCCAACTAAAATCACTACCTTGACCTAGCGACCTAGCGGACACCCCGTTTCCTGGGTTATATCCTTTAAATTGCGGATGGACGGAAGCCCCGTTTCCTGGGCTTATAGCCTTTAAATTGCGGAAGTACCATCCCTCCAGGGGCGATTCAGTTTTCCCACAAGGAACTCAAGGGCCTCTGGTAAGTGGTAACCATGGGACACATCCCCACACACCCTAACATAATATTCTTCCATGTAACGGTGCCAATGCAATTGAGGTGGGTTACTGATAAATAGTTAAAGAAGGCTAATGAGAACTCACTAACCAACCCCAAGTCCTCCCACGTCCTCTTAGGGTCCTTGTCCATTATGATTCGAAAATCACTATCTTCAGATGGGTCTTGTTCAAGGTCAATGTAGTGTTCCAATATGAATGCGTATGATGATCAAGGAAGCCTAAGAGGCCCCCAAGTGATTTTAATATCATATGTACCCTATGCTACCAATGTTGGAGCCTTCAATATGAGTGACTGAAAAAGGGTCATCAAAGACTTTCGATGACTCAAAATTTGATCTTGGGGTTCTCATGTTGCCTTAGAGATCCTTGTCCATAATGATAAGCAAAAAACCACCTTCGTCCATGAACCTCCCAACTACCCAATTTCATTGGTATAGTCTTTGGATGAGACAGTTGTGACCTTGGTTGAACTTTCTCACACTTAGCACTAAGGCCACTTGATAACCCTAGGAGACCTTCCCTAATAACCTTACATCATATTCACACATGCTACTGGTGCTGGAGACTTATATGTCAACAACCCCATGATTCGAAAATCACCACCTGTATCTCAGGACCTCTCTGACGCACCGTTTTCATGGGCTATTACCTTTGAAACTGATCACTTTGTTACATCCTTAGGTCCCATTTTACGTTGGAGCTTTAAAACTTTTGATGAGCTTCATAATGGATCCAACCCTATCCTTAATGTTCCCAAATTACCACAATGCCGAATTTACAGCATGATCAGATATTAAGTTAGCAAGGATTGCAGGTAACGGGTACATATCTGGTGTCCTGAGGTCACCGAATGAACCAAAAGTCGACCCCGTCACAAATAGTCGGACTTCCACTAATGACCTAAGGATTGACCAACAAGTTATCGGGTTTACAACCTGAGATCCACAGTTATCAAAAACCGTGATTTATAGCCTATGGAAATGGTCCATCTCAGAACCTTCAGAGGACCAACTTTATTTTTGCAGTGTAGGACTTTTGGTGACATAGGCGCAATAATGGAGCTAAATGACACCCAAAATGGTTCAAATTCACCTTCATGTCTCATTTACAACAAAGCTTTATCGCTCGACCGAATAGCAAATGGAAAAGAAAACGAACTCGTCTTGAAGCAACTGAGGACTTACAAGGTGCCCTAGCATAACAATATTCCCCAAGGAGACTCTAGAGCAAATTATAAGGTTTTAAACCTAGTGCCCGTTTAGACCAAAATCTGTGACTTTTAGCCTTTGCAATTGCCCCCAATTTGGTACCTCTCCATAGCCCATTTTAAGTTTGCGTTTAAGACTTTTCATGATCTAAGGGCTCATAATGGAAAACCTCACCTTTTATGGTTCCAATTCACCGCCATGCATTATTTACGTCATGATACTAGGACTAAATCAAATATAAACTAGAGAGGGAAGTGAATTGTCGTTGTAGGTAGCGGGACATATGTGATGTTCTAAGGTCATCAAATTTACTCAAGGTCTACACCCATCACAAATTA
>BSSO01001795.1:0-21834 GCA_030267885.1 Mesembryanthemum crystallinum | reverse complement strand
CAATTAATTCCCCTTAAATTTTGGAATATGACATGGACCTCTACTAAGAACACATAAGAGGACAACTAAGCAATGACGTGGCATGCTGATGTGTCGAGCTCTGGTTGAGTTTGCTTCCTTTTAATCTAATTATATAGATTATATAGATGTTTAAAAAGGATGAGAGAGAAATAGTGGGTTTTGATAAACTTTTTACCCAATATTCCTCTCTACTTATGTAAAAGGTTTTAGAAAAACGTCCCGAATATATGATACGAAGGTTTTAGCAGAACGGAAGTGCTATTTTAAAGGCCCAAAACTTCCATTATGAAAAGAAAGATCACCGAACACTTGCAACAAAATGATTTATGCCCAATACTCAAATAAAAAACTAGTGAATTGAAAGTTGAAACACATAAAGCTCAACAAAGGCTATAACCCGTCTCATTTCCGGCGACGCCGCTGTACATGCTCACATTCTCCGGCGACTTCTACTCGGAGGCCTAGAACTACCACACGCCGGCGCCGATAGATCCAACTCGACGGTATTTCTCTTTCCTCCTTCCCCTCTTTCTGGTTTTTCTTTGATTTATTTCGATTCTTACTTCTAGGGTTTCTATATCCTGATGATTGCCGTAGAATTTAGGATTTCATTCTTTCATAATTGTTCAATTGCTTATATTTCCCCTCTTTGTTTGTTCAAACTGGTTCCCAATTCAACTAGCTTGGGATAGGCAATCTTGGGAAGGCGACTCAAAAATACTTCTTCACATCCTTTTCACTTTCATCAAAAGAAGTGTCAAGGATTACTGTCATTGCCTGTAATCTTAGGAAAAATTAGTGTAATATAGTTTCGAAACATTATGAATGAGCAAAGAGGGGTTGAGTATGAAGGTAAATGGCTATTAGGTGAATGATTCAGAGCACGTTGTTCTCAACTTATTTTGAGTGGAAGGAAATTGTTGTGACTAAATTAAACTGAATTGGAATTGTTTTGTCTGAATTAAAACTGAATTAATGCGATTGAAAAAATTAATTTGTTATTTTTGTGACTTAAAACTGAACTTATGGTAGGTAACTGAATTGAGTTGAAATTATTGTGAGTGAACTGAAAATATTGGGATTGAATTGAAATTATTGTGCTGAATAAGTTGAGAACTAACCAAATAAGCAGAGGAGGACAAGCCATAACTATTGTTTGAATGGTTGAGGGCGAAAGAAAGACATAGTTCGTAACTTGATATTTGGTGGCTCACTCATATTGTAACTAGTGTGTTCTACTTTCCACAACTCAATCATATATTCGATTGAGCTGAAAAGGTCACTATTTGGCAATATTACCTTTGAATTTAACAAATAAAATTATTGTGAAGTAGAAGGTAAGTTAAGGCTTTTTCATGTAAGGGTCCAATGGAAATAGTCTCTTTGCAATTAAGGGCAAGGCTGTGTACATCTAAACACTCATTATACTATACCTTAGGCAAGAGTTCAGAGGCACATGGTAATGGTATGATGTGGATGATATAGAGGTCATTCATTTAGGCTCTTAATTAAATTTTTACTTACATATGCTTTCCTTTAAGCCTTAGTCGACCTACCATAACATCAATCTATCATTCACTTGATACATTACTTCAATAGTTGTATATGGAACTAAAGTGATACCATCGACCTACTGCCAAAGTAAATGGTTATAACTTGATTATACTAGTCTATCCATCTAAGTGTTAACTTTGCAAATCTGGAAACCTTGGTATGGTCCAAACAGAGACGAGCAAGACTTTGGAGTTGAAACTTTCCACTAGGTGATGGAAAATGTCATGATAAAGATTTTTCTTGGGTGGAATGCAACTGGAATCAGTAAAAAAACTTAATGGATGTAGATTTAATTTTTTTTAATTGAATTTGT
The DNA here is from genome assembly GCA_030267885.1 of Mesembryanthemum crystallinum. Lineage (NCBI taxonomy): Eukaryota > Viridiplantae > Streptophyta > Magnoliopsida > Caryophyllales > Aizoaceae > Mesembryanthemum > Mesembryanthemum crystallinum. Next base: position 19,946 of record BSSO01001795.1, on the reverse strand, counting down.
GTTGATTGTTGCGTCTTAAGACTCTCTCCATTTTGCTACCAGGGCATTTGGGTACCAAATATACCAAGCTTATTCAGAAAGATAATGTAACTACTGCATCTAAGGATAGAAAGCCCACGAGAACTATAGTGCATTTAACTTAATAATCAAGTGAAATTAGAAATTCAGAATAGTAAGGGGGGGGGGGGTGTTTTACTGTTTGAAGAAGCCAATTTTGTATGTTGAGAACTCTCAGTCAAAGATAATTATCTCATTATATTTATTTAGTGGCTCGAAAGACTGTTTGGCTTTTGAAATACTACGTGCGTTCAAAAAAAATAAAAAATTTGTGACATATATAATATTGGAACATAACTGTATATAGTAGGATTGAAGGAAAGCGGTGGGACTATTTTGGTGGACCAATGAATCGGATGCATCATGCAATGCATATATTTAGCTATTACAGTAGTATATTTATGTATTCTTGGCTGTTATTTTGGCGTCAACTGTTCAATTCACCATGCTCTCTAGGCGGATTATGATATTAATGTTATGTGTGTTTGATTAATTGCTAAGTGAGACGTGGGTGAATTATTTTATAGAGCAAACGATGAAGCAATCAAAAGATCCCTTTGAAGCTGCATTTGTGGAGCAAGAGGACACACCACCCGAGTCTCCAGTTGCAGCCAATGAATTTGAAGCCCAAATTCGTGCTACATCTGTCAACGGTGTTAATCAACCTGAGGATGAGGGCATGGATGTCAGCAGTCATCCCAATATTGCATCAACATCAGCTGCTCCTGTAGCGTCTGCGAGGACCACCCAACCCATCAACAAAACCAAAGATGAATATGAGGAAGAGGAGGAGGAGAACATGGAAGTTGAGCTTGGGAAGTTCCCATCTACTGGCGACCCTGATAAAATGGCCGTGATGCAGTAAGTCTTCATTACTTTGTGAAATATTCACTCAGTTAGAAACCCAATCATGTTTTTGCACTGCTTTCACTATGGAATTTGTTCCCATCTAAAATCAAAAGAGGAAAGAAAGACTATGGAATTTTTAGTAATATGGTTATTTATCAGTATCAACCGTGATAAGTGTTTAAATGGTGTCTTTCTCTGAATTTCATGTAAATACAGAAACTGGTAGCTGTTTAGCTTGGTTACTACTTACTACCAAGTACAATTCAATTGGATATATGGTTATGTTGGGCATTTCTCCACTTGTTAACTGGGATGTAATTGAAATTTCTCTTACATGAAAAACAGAGGAAAATGTCAACTCATTCTGGCTCTCAGTAGGAGTGATGTTGGATAGGGATTGATGTGCAGATATGGAAGCCAATGAAAGCCATTATCGTGTGCTTCATGTCACATTATGCTTCTCTTTTATGTTAGCTTCAGTTCGATGGAATTGTATGGAATACAGTTGTGATCTGTTGTTTTCTTTTTTGATAACTGACCTACCTTGAATATCACTTGCTATTAGAGTTGATTTTTTGCAAGTTCGATAGTGTCTTGGGTGTCAATATCCTGGTGTCAATGAGTTCTCACTAGTATTTTTTTATCGTTCATTACTTGCAGGGCTATCCTTTCTCAATTTACAGAGGAGCAAATGAGCAGATATGAATCCTTCCGCAGATCTGGTTTCCAAAAATCCAACATGAAAAGGGTATGGTTACTTCCTCATGTTGTATATCTCGGGTGTTGGTAGGAAACTCATTGCTTTGCTGCAATATGAAAGGGGGAAGGAGTAAGGGCATGTTACAGATAGACAACACGCTTGTGACATATGGAAGATTGTATTGAGATAACTTACTTCTAATGTTGCAGTTGCTTGTAAGTGTTACCGGCAGCCAGAAGATTTCATTGCCGATGACCATTGTGGTGTCTGGAATTGCAAAAATGTTTGTTGGGGAAGTTGTTGAAACAGGTACAGTTGATTAAGGGAACCTCTTTGCACCAAATTTAAGCCCCCAAATTGGTCATCCCTTCCCCCCAATTCTTTTGAAGGCAACCCACGAAGTGAAAAAAAGAACACAGCTTAGTGTGAAATTAGAAGTTGGGATCTCATGATTTGCATGTAAATTTTATGTTTGGTATTGACTTAGACTCTATGTTCTGATTGCCATTGTGTGTGTTGTGTGCAGCGAGAATAGTCATGACCGAAAGGAAGGATTCTGGCCCTATTAGGCCATGCCACATAAGAGAAGCATATAGAAGGCTGAAAGTTGAAGGCAAAATACCAAAAAGATCAGTTTCAAGGCTCTTCCGCTAATAACACGTGGAATCTTTACATCCTTCGTGTTAAAAACTTGCTTTGTTTCCAGGTAATTTTTTTCGCGTTTTAGCCCTACGCTGTCATGTGGTTTTATCATTTTTGCATAAAACAGCACCACCTAGTGTGTATCTGTCTTGCAGGGAAGAGATGCTGTCTATGCATATTAATACTACATTACTTACTCGAACCCTACCTTTATCATGTTTTGGTGCCACAACATCAAGTAGCCTCTAGTTGCAATGCACAGAATCAAGATCTATGGAATGTACAATTCCTCTGCAGGATTGGAGGACTTTGAGACAATTTCAATCAATCAAAGCCAAGCATAACAGGAACTTAGGAAGGCAAGCTAACTTCATAGTTGCAGATAAGATGGCTAGGAAACGTGTCAAGACTTGCGAGGAGCTTGACCAATTCTTACTTCTTAGCATGCAATTAGGTGAACTTATGGGTGCTTAATGCTATTTTCGATGTTTTTCTCTGTCCTCCATGTCTCTTGTATTACCTTTGGATATTGTTTGTACCTATGTTCGATGTTTTGCTCAATGCGGAATTGCTATATTGTTTCCATTCCCACTAGGGGAAAAAGGATCATCTTTCAAAATCTCAATTTTGTTACATTATGACCCTGTATTTTTTTCATTCTTTAAACAGATTCCGTGAAGTTAAGGCTTAATTTTGTAAAGTTTGCAATGTATACTTTGATTTGTGATATCTTAAATAAGTGTGCACATTATGTCTATTTGCATCCTATTTTTTTCTTGTCTCCTTCTATCTTCCCCTATTTGTGCATATCGGTGTGACAATATCTATGTCCATATTCATGTTCATATGACCATGTCCTGCATCGGTGTTTCTTGTTTGCCTCAAAGCTTATGTGCTATCTGTCGATGAATAGCGAACAGAACTCAGAGATTTGTGCCTGTATTGGCAGAAACAAATGAATAGTTGATTTGGTAGGGAATGCAAATCTCCCCTTAAATTTTGCTGCCTTGTTCAATATATGCATTGAGTAAGGTATACAATTCAAACCTTTTCTGAAAACAATTGAAATGACTACAAGAATCTCCAAATAATACTTAACAAATACAAAANAAAAAAAAAAAAAAAAAAAAATTGATCTGAGTAGTAGTATCATACAATGTGATCAATGAGACATTAATCATCTAGTCCAAAATAATTAGATTCAAAGGCCAGCATTGAAGGGCACACCGGTGTTTGGCAGCCACGACCGACCAGCAATAAAACTTCCGACGGTGAATTGTGACGCCACGCTCGGCCTAGTGATGATATGGAAGCCGGGCCACCTGACCCGTTTGCGAAGTATTGCCCCAGGCCCAGAATTTCCATACTCGGCATAGTACAAAGTGTCCAAGTACCTCTTAGTACCACTCCAAGCCAACCAGCCCTCGGGGTTAACCAACACATCCAAGTATGATTTCATTATGATGGTCCTAGAGAATTGTTGCCAAGGCCGACCCAAGTGGGTAGTCACAGACCGAATCATGGGCTTGAGGTCATCAGCCGCCATGATCCGTGACCCGTGGATCACGATCCCAGTGTTCTGGTTCGGATCAGCTCGGCCCTGGGCTGTGATGACGTTCCCTTGGCCCCATCTAGGCTTCCGAGCGTAGATCATGCAACTTTGGAACACAACAGCTGCATTGCCGAATATAATGTCTATGGTGCCAAAAATGTAGCACATCTTGTAGAATTGTCTTTGTGAATGCACAAATAGGGTGTCTTGATATCCATAGAAGGCACATTTGTAGAAGACTGAGAGGTCTGAGCCCGATCGGAGCGCCACGGCTTGGGCCATGTCCGGGCCAGCATTGTTCTGGAAGGTTATGTCCCGAGCCATGAATCTAGGGCCATCAATTCCTGTAAGAAAAATAGAAAACAGAAGACAAATTGTTAGAAATTCCTTTTTATTTATTTATTTTTATTTGTAAGGGTTGACTTGTGCACAAGAAGAGAGAGAAAACGTGAACTAGTAATGTGCATGAGCACGTGATCTTTGCTTGGTGCAAGTTTCATGGTACCTACTTGTCAACTAAGTACTGACTTCACAAGTAATCAAATGGGAAAATTAGGAAATAAGTACAGTACTATGTAATTAAGTCATAATTAGCAGGATGTTACTTTGCTTCTAGTCACTAAAAGATTAGTCAATGATTGATGCTGCATTAAATGCAAAAAATAATTAACTACTCAATCTGATAATATAAGGCTTCTAAAAAATGTGTTCTGGATCTTCAATTATGGTAACTTCTTACACACACGCCTAATGCAAGAGACACAACAATGAAATATAACATGGGGTACGATTAGAATGTAATCTTCCTTAAAAAATGTATATTAATATTTAGTTTTAACTTGTATAATAGTAATGTATATGTACCTAGAACACTTAATTGTGATTAAGACATAGTGGTTGGAAGTCACCTCTAAATAAACGATAGACTATTTCATACACGACTCAAATCGACAATACTTGTCCTCGTTTGATTTACTAGCTCATATCCATGTTCATTTATCTTCCATCTAGATAATAGTAAATCGAGTCTCCGATGCATGAGAAACAATGTATAATATGATATTGAATCTATGTAATCAGTTGTAACGAAATTGGGGCAAGGAAGGGTTAGGTGAATGAATATATTACCTGCAGTTGCAGAATTATATGTGGTGTAACCACCTCGAACGCTCCTTCTGCTAGTAATAATAGTATACCTCATCCCTTGGCCAATCATCATAATATTACCATTGTGAGGACTAACATTAATGTTTTCCCTGTAAATTCCTCTCTTCACATACACCACCTTCCTTCCTGTTATGGTGCTCCTACCTGCGGCATCAATGGCGGCTTGAACTGTCGTGTATTTGCCCGAACCATCCTTAGCCACAATGAACATAGCACTAGACGAAATCAATGATCTACGAGTTAGCAATAGCCTCCTATCTTCATGGGTTACCCAACTAGGGTATTCATCACTAGTAGAGTTACTATTACTAGTGTAATTGTAGTCACCAGCATCTTGTAGGAGCCTTCGGTTGACTGCCAACACGTTGGAAATCAAGTCGGACACGTTGTACGACACATGGGGCCACACGAGGTCGGTGACGTTCATGTCATCGGACCCTCCACGACAGGTTTGGAGGTTGGTGAGGGCGGAGCTGAGCCAGGTTTGGGCATCAAAGTCGGTGAAGCTACAATTGGTGGTCAAACCCTCTAGGGTTTGGTTGAGTTGGATGATGGTGTGGTCATATAGCCTCATGCAATCGTTCCATGCGGCACGCTCTTTGTGGCTTTCGCATTTTTGCCCCCAGCGCCACGCGTGGCTTTGGGCTGCCAGGGCGCGGTCCAAGGCCACCTCCACTATCATCTTTCTGAACTCGGATTTCACCTTAGGTCTGTATACCCCAGGTTTCTGAGTCATGAAGAACTTGCATGACTGAGGGTAGGGCACGGTGTCACACCATTTGGTTACATCGTCGGGGGGAGGTTCCTCCGGGGATGGGCATGGGGCGGCGACATCGCCATTGGCGATCGAGGACGAAAATAGGAGGAAGAAGGGGAGAAGGAGGAGCAATATAAGTTTTGGTGATGCCATTTGCATTTGCCCTTTTGCTTGTGTTGTGGGTGTTGTTTTTTTGAATTTGGTGCTAAAGGAGATATAAGAGACTCAGATCTCTAGAAAAGGTTTGATTATATAGTAGTATAATGTAGAGAATGTGATGACTAGTGATATCACAATTCAAATTGATTATACATAGGGCTTTGGTTTAAAATGAACAATATTGGATCTTTGATTTGGATTAATGGCGGTGGACATGCCAATGTAAATGGAGGAATAAAAATGTCAGAAATCCAATGACTTTGCTTATTTTTATAACATGAATGTGAAAATGTGATGTCCTTCTTTACGTAAGTACGTACTTGCTCATGCTCAAAGAATTCTGTATAAGAAAAAGAAAATTAAGAGATTGATTAAACAATCATTGGTTCCAATTGGTCAATTACTCCATCCCTTGCTTCCTCCCCTTTTACTCTTTACTCTTTAATTATCAGCCTCAATTTAGATTTCTTTCTTCAAAGAAAATTCGTGTTACAAGTATTTATTTATTTATTCTAATTTTTATTTTTTTGTTTATGACTGCCAAACACCTATACAATGTTTATTGCGGAGTAATAAAACTACGAACTTCTTACTATAGATTTTTGTAAAAAAAAAAATAAAAATAAAAAAAAATCAGCTAGTATTTTTAGTTGATTACCATCTATTAAATTCCAATTAATATATATTCTGGTTGTTCATTAAGTGAATTCGTATATCCAATTTATAAAACAGTGATGAATCATCAATTAAGAAATTTTCAAAATGTAGTAAGATTGACATCAAATAGCACATGAGAGATTGCTTAAACATGCCAAATGCAAACCAAACCTCATGTATGAGGACGCGAGTTGTTCAACTAAGAGAAAAGAAGAAGCTGAATTTCAATGTGAATTTGTTAGCATAGAAATCAGTTAATTTCTCACCTAATGATGAATGTTTTTTTCCTGTCATTAACTTCAATTTCAAGCAAATGATCAAAAATTTCAATCAAACTGTTGAGTATGGTTACAAGCTCCGTACTCATATCACATTGGGATCAATCATTTAAGTGGATTTTATTTTTTAAAAAATTTAAAAATAAATAAATCATTTGAGTGTATTAATTGTGTGCATTAGAAGTTGATGCCAATTTTAAGGAAATGGTAAAGTCGTACATATTTTTTTTTTCTAAGTACAAGTTTCAAACCATACCTGTCCTGTTCATATCATCATATATGGCCTTAATTTGAGGCTGAACCATGTGGTTTACAAGATTTTGCACGCAAACCTAGATGCCTGTCAATTTCGACTTAATTACATACGGCTAAGCTTAATAATTTTCAACACAAATTGTTCGTGATTCAATCCACTACTAAGAAAAAAAAAATTTAAGGAACATAGATGTTATGAGTAATGTCCAATCTTTTTCCATGTCTTTCTCTCCATGTTCATGCATTTCAAATTATTGAGAATAGAACAATGAAGTTACTTATTGAGACAATATTGTTAGGAATGACCCCGGGTCGTGGCTCAATAGTAACATCGTTGGGGTTAAATACTTTGCCAATGTTGCCCAAAGGTCAGGGGTTCGAATTCTGATCGAAGCATCTCCCTCCCCCTCTGACTTGTCTCAGTGTGTGGGACTATTTAGTCCTCTCGCGACTTGCCTCTCATACAATAGCCTAGTAGTAGGTTTGTATGAAGCGATGCGGACTTACGGTTATAAGCCTTTTGCCAATATTGTTAGGGATTTTGATGTGAAAATCAAGACATGAATAAGTAACACTAAAGATTTTATGTGAAATATCCGTATTTAGAAATTGTGTGTTTCTTTTCTTTGGAGTATAAATCTGTAAAATGCTGTACTTTATTTTGCTTAAGATCCTTCATCTATGGTTACATTGATCCACCCTGTAAACTTGTTACAAGTGTTTCTGCTGTTTTTTTTTTTTTTTTTTAGAACACTCATACGCCCATCCTGAGAGCATGTACAATTCACTCACAGGCCACAGCCTCCTGAATGCAACTATGCAAGTAAAAGGCGTAACGACAAACATATTTCATATAGTTAAGTCTTTACTAAATTTATCCTTAATTTTATTTGGACGTTATAATGTAAAGTTAGATTTATAGTGCCTTGATGTTTTAGGCTGTTTGATTTCTTATTGTGTGTCCATTTTGTCGTTCCAATAAGTAGGTTCAGATTGTAGCTTGGATAAAACTAGAACTGAAATCAAGACTGGAAATTCCTCCATTTGGACTCTAAGAGTTGTTTCCAAAGTTCAAATGTTGTGATCATATCACTAATTACTAAACTTACATTCATAATTCTGTTTTTTAATCTTTGGATTTTTTCAGCTGAAGGCCATTCAAAATTCATTAGACTATTCAGTTCAGAATATAGTGAGGTAACCATAAAACCCTTACATAATTGTCAGAAATATGGAGTAGACATTGTTGCTAGTAAAGAATATAGGAAAAAATTTCAAATAATACGTTCAATTGTAGATCACCACTTTGAAAAAAAATCTTAGACCATATTCGGAGTGGTTGCTAGTTGCCTTTTCTTGGTTTTGAAAAATTTTCAATTCTTTAGGTAAAGATATAATTTAAAACTGAAATTTTTGTGTTTACAGTTCTCTACTTAATTTTCAAAATTGACAACAGAAAACTAAAAACCAAAAAAAGTGATTTCCAAAAACTGATTTTGAGTTTTCAAAAAAATTGAAAACTAGCAACTGGCAACCATGTCAAAAAGGCCCTTAGATAGCACTTTCTGAGAGATGACTCAATGAGTATCAACTAGGAAGAAATTGGGGAAGTGGGGAAACAAAAAAAAACGTTTCGCTGTTTGTAGCAGAATTTCAGAATCAATGAAACGTTTGTTAAGCCCCAAAAATTCTTGATTTCTCAGAGTTACAACTAATGGAAATTGAGAATCTCTTCATCAATTGGGCTGTGTCCAGCTTGATATAAGTGAGATTTTGACTTTATCTTTCTGTGGTCTACAAATGCCAAATTTTCACCAAAGCAATTAATGTGGCATCCCAAACAGACGACTAGAATCACGTGCCATGTTTGTGCTACATTCATTCATCCCATCATTAAGTAACTAGTCTAGTATAGTAGCTAAGCAAAGCGCTATACCTATGCTCTTATCTCTTTGCAACTATGAAGATTAATGATATTCGATTATCAGTTAATTAAATGGAGTTTTTGCGGGGAACCACCTTATATATAGGTGTTTTTGTGAACTTCCCCCTTATAAAATGTTTTTCGTGGGGAACCATCTTATAAAAAAAAACTTCTGCCCTGAGAGTACCACCTTATTCAAGATTCCGGCCAAAACATTTGATTTTCTCCCCACTTTGCCCTTATGCGCAAGATGCATTGGGCTTAGAGGAGGAGTATGAGGATGATTATGACTATGGGAAAGATGATTCATTGGGCTTAGAGGGGGAGTATGAAGATGATTTTGGCTTAGAGGTGGATCTATGTGATTAAACGTGACTTGTGCATGAGGGCAAAACGGGAAGAATATCAAATTTTTTGGCTGGAATCTTAGATAAGGTGGTACTTTTAGGGTTGAAGTTTTTTATAAGGTGGTTCCCCACCAAAAACATTTTATAAGGGGGGACTTCACAAAAACACCTATATATAAGGTGGTTCCCCGCAAAAAATCCTAATTAAATTTCAATGTTTTGCCTCATAACAAGAATAAGCTTTATATGCCATTTTAACCTCCTCAAACCCGCCACCAAAGTCGATGAAGAGATTCAACTTCTCAAATCCCGCCATTGTTAGCAATTACGATCCAGTTTCGAATCGAAAATGATCCCAAAACCAAAATCTTGTAGAGAGTAGTAGTAACATAGTTATTCAAGAACAGATCCAAGCGATGAGGGACTTTACTGCGAAAATATTTAAGAGTTATCTGTCATTTCCGCTTTCATAGACTTGCTAAGAATATTCATCTTAAGAAATGCAAGTACTAACCAAGTTATGTTGCACCTGAAAACCAATCGGATCCATGAACTCCTGAATACTCACACTCGGTTCCTTCCTAGGATCAGTACCAATCCCAAATCATGCCCACCATGCAGTGGGACCTAAACCGTCTTCATCAATTAATCCCTGGTAGAGAAATACGTAAATTTCAAAACTTAGCCAACAAATATATAAGGTGTACAACAGCTATGCATAGAAGAGAAGATGGAAAACCAAGCCTTCAAAATAATGCCAAATGTATCCCCTTATCTAGCTTCAGATCATTTGTAATATGAGCATAAGAGAATTTAGATTTTGCCTTCTGAATAAAACACTTATCTCCCATAGTAATTAGATAACATCAGGTAAAACAACTCACTGTGACAACCATTGGAGCAAAGGGCTTTGAGTTTTCCTCCTGTTCCAAAGGAATTGGAGGGTATTGAACATCAGAAACTTGAAATCGTATCTGTAGATGAGGGGAGAAATATAACTGTGATCAGTGATGGTAATATTGATGGCGAAAGAAGAAAAGGAAAGACTTTCTAACCTCAAAATCATCATCAATATGAAAATCTTCACCTTCGTAACTCCATACCCATGTCACTTGCTTGCTGCAGTCCCAATAAAAGGTTAGTAGATAATTAAAAAAGATTTTGATGGCCCATCTACTCCTTAATTTCCTTGTAGAAAGTGCAGAAAAATGATCTTACGGATTTTCTGAATTGAACTCAGCACGTGATGGCTTTGGTAGTGAGTAGGTAGGTATATATATGTCTTCAAAAAACCCAAGAGATACTGTATCATAGACACAACATTGAGATGCCATTACTTCATAAAATGAGAATAGAAAGGCAGCTACTAAATTTTTTTTGGTTGTAGATTCAGTGGTGTATAATATGTAATACTGAGATGAGAACTGCCAAGCAGTTGACAATTTAAATCAACAATCAAGCATTTTTTATACCAGTTAAATTTGAGAACTTCAAGAGCTTTTTAGTGTTCCATTATTGATTTATAGTATCCTGTGACCTCATAACTAATTCGCAAGTCTGATGCTTACTTATTGATCACCAAAAAGGAGATTGACCATTTTTTTTCTTTAGTGGGAGGAAGGAGTTGTATGTAAGGCTACCAAAAATGCTTATCAAAATATGTGGAACAGCTAAGTAATGAGGACATACAGCGTAAACCATTTAAGCTTGACTCTTTAACTTTTGCAGCAATGACTTCACCCACATACGGCCTGAACATGATCATCCGAAATACGACCTGCGGATGGCAATATGCATGGTCACAAGAAGAGAAAGTAAATCCATTTATGCATCCATCCATTTACAAACAAAATCGTGGTCTTGTACTTCAACAAGTAAGTTATTCTTACTGAAAAAAACTATAACTACATTCCAACAGAAGAAATTGAAAAATAACAGCTTACTGAGAGTATACTAGCAGAACAAGCAGCCACGAAAAACTCAACCAAATACCCATCACATATAAAATGTTATACTACACACAAACCCAGTTCCACATGCAGACTGAGTTCAAGGATGATGACCAATATTTTGGTAAAAAGAGTAGAGCGATGGCAATGGCAACCAAGCAAGAAGCAATTTTTGGCAGTTTTTACAGCCCATAAATATTTCTGTAATATTTTGCCAATCAAAGGGATATCCAAGGATCCAACCAAACCATTTACCTTTCATGCTTTCATCAACTTTATGCTAGGACTAACCATGCTAATCTTAGCTTCCCTTAGCTTAGCTTCAAACTTGTTGCTCAGTTTTTTGTATTAATATGGTGTAAACAACCCTCTCCTAGACAGATTGTTCCAATGGAGTAAGTTCTTTCCAATATAAGTAATGATTATTCTAAGTTACTCTCAACCCAAGGGGGTAGCTCAACTGGTAAGAGCTCAGAGATCTATTCTACAGGTCTCTAGTTTGATTCCCCGTAGGGCCCAGTGGAGGTTTTCCTGGCTGTTAACTTCATGGCCCATGGGATTAGTCGGGCAAAGCTCGGAGACCCATGTTAGCAAAAAAAGAAAAATGAGGTACTACTCTCTTTTTCTTAATCATAATGTCCTATAGCGGCACACTAACCAATAATTAGATGAGAATATTACAAACAATAGAGTCCTGGACCTGATCCAGTAACACATCCTCCCATAATCTTCAACTGCACATGTTAAGTGAAGGACAACTAACAGATGTGAAGTTTTACTAGTCTAAATTCTAAAACCTCAATCAAATTCAACAAAATAAACATTTTGCAATCACCAACTCTTTCCTTAAGAGCATATTCTTCAAAACCCTATCTCGTTTGAGAATAATGCCATGGAACCTTATCAAAAAAGAATTACAGGAGGAGGGAAGAATAAGTATATAGCTACTTGCTAGTCCCTTGGTTTTGCATTGTGGTCGTGATCATGATTGCGGTTGTGAAACCACTTTCACAGCTAACCTCCTCTAGTTACTTGAATGAACCTTTAAAGTCCCAACGACAACCATTGGTATCGCTACTCATTATTTCAGGAAACGAAATCAGTGGACTAATCCTCATACCCCTACCTACAATTGACTCCAAATCCCCTTCTTCACCTTCTACAACCCACCCCCCCCCCCCCCTCCAAAATAGAGAGTCAAAAAATCTGCACATCTTAATCAGCACCAAAGTGACAACATTTTCCCACTAAATGTATCAGAATTCAGAAATCAATGCACAGGGCCACAGAAACTATTTAATTATAACGGAAATCAAACAGAATTATTTTCTGTTTATGGAGCCATAGCAAAAGCAATTGTAGACAAAAACGCACCGTATAAGTGGGAGCGCCTTCACTGGCTAAAACGAAACCGCCATCAATTGATTTGATATCATAAACTGATATACAGAGTCCCAATTTCGCAATGACCTTCACCATATTGAGAACAAGAAAGAAAACAGAAATAATGAGATAGGAGTGAACTAAAATAAATCTGTTGGGAGAATTTGGGTTTGTAACAAACAAAAAATACCTTGTCCAAGAAGACGGATTCGAGCTGGCCTCTGATCCCTTCATCTAAGGGAAGACCAAGCAAATGCGGAGGTAACCTCAATTTGTGCTCTAATTGGCTTAAGAAGAACATTTCTTCCCTGACTTGCTCTTTGTGTCCTGCCTTGGACGTGAAAGAGAATGAGAGAGAGATTTCCTGTGACGAATGGCAACCGAAATAAGCTTCAAGTAAAGTTGATCCAACGAAAAGCAGTCCTAGGGTTTAAGAAGTGGTTAGCTTTGGGTAGTGGCTGATTCGCGAAATACAATTAAGTCTAATACAATGTCATAGTACAATTCAAAGTAACAACTGAGTGCAAAATAAAATTCAATATAAAACATGAAATAAGAGTTAAAACTGTGCCCAATAACCTCATCACAAGAAGAACTCAGCAACAACAAAGTTGACAACTTGACAACACCAGATTTTGAAATGCAACACACAAATAATACGACTCAGAATAATAATAATTTTGATTCACAAGACACAAGTGACAAAAATAATACGAGTACTTGATAGTTCATAGGTAGTAGCAATTCATAAACAGTGCAAAGTACCCAAATTTATACTGCTAAATTTCCTGTTCAAATTGCTACTGAATTTCTAATCCATAAACACTCAATTTTCTACAGGATAAGAACAACTACTAAATATCTACTAAACTAACAGAAACTATGAAATACTCAAACCCTAAGAGTAAAATATTCAACTAAATTTGAAAAGAGAATTAGCTACTGAAACTCAAAGTATTGGAATTGTTCTGAAACTTTACCAAATTACTATTGGTTGCGAACTTGCGATGTTCCGGTCACCGGCCTCAGCGATCACCGGGCCTAGCAACCTCACCGACGTCGACGTAGGGTGATGGAGGCTACTGATTTTCCGACGAGGTGGATTGAGGTGAAAGTCGGGGTGGGGTGGGGTGGGGGTGGGGGTTGTGGCGTGAGGAAACTGTACACGGGGGATGGGGAGGGGTTTAAGGGGGAGAGAGAGTTTTTTTTTTTTTTTTAAAAATTAAATTCAAGTAAGGGTATTTTAGTCCATTTACATCCAAAATGGGTGGTATGGTATCTATTGAAAATTGGGTGGTATTGTTTTCATTTTTTTTTTTAATAGAAAGCTCGGCTTGTCATTCATTCAAATGAACTTATGTTGATACATCCGACATTACTAAACCACAAACCCAATTAGGACCATCGACACCCTACTCGTCATCGCAATCTCAAGACACAGCCCAAAAAATTGGACGGTATTTACAAGTACTATTACTCTATTCTTATTATTTTGCACTTAGATTGTATTCATTTCATCATTCCTAAATCCTAATCAACGATCAATTCAATTCAGTTACGCATTTACCTTTTTCTCTCCTATATTATTACCGATTCAACTTACTTATCTTCAATCAATTTGTTTTAGTTGAAATGAATACATACTTAGGTCAAATCTATTTAGTTGTCCCTTTTAGTTGAAATAAACATAGTACTATAGTAGTCCAATCATGAATTCCATCAAGTGATTAGATTTTAAAAACTGAATATCTTATGACATTTAGATTATACACAATATATTAGTGAGTAATAAGAAACTGAATGATCTATAATACCTTCAAATTTAACAAGTTTTATCTCCACTGTCGTATATAATATGTTTAGAACACTAGTTGATACAAATACAGATGGACAAGTGCATTATCCAAATGTCATGATAATATGAGCAATGGGAATGAACACAAACTTGACACAAGCCTGGTTTAGCACATGGCATGAAACAGTGGGTTGCTGGTCATGCCCATGTCACAATTATGGGAGAGTTCAATGCATAGGCATGGGGAGACACGACATGGGTAGCTCTGACATGACCAAAAAAAAAAAAAAAATTTGAAAAATCACAATAAGCACGCATGTTAAAATGAAGCACAACAAAACGAGCGTTGGGCTGCTGAATATATTCGGACCACCCTTAGGAATGAGGCAGCACAACATGAGGCACATTGGCTATGCCGTGGACCATACCTCCGAGAAGTTCAACTCCACTAATATGACATGTGGAGTGGCCCGACACTACACGTAGCCTAAAAAAAAATGAAAGAAAGATGTTAGCACACCTATTAGCCTAATATTTTTTTCCCTTTACCTTACTACTTGGATCATAGGTTAATAATGAATGGTTGACTAACTAATTAAAATACTCTCGTTACATACATACCGGCCAGAGAAGAATGTTGTACGAAGATCTACTGCTTATGGATTGGACTGAAAGGTAGGCACTAGGCACGTAAAAGGTTGTTGAGTTTGTACGGCCCCTATTTTAGGCTTTGGATCTCTTGGACTTCTCATCATTCGAGCTGAAAAATATCCCTTTTGCAGAGTTTTGCTTTAGTTGGAAGATGCATATATCAGTATTCTGCATTACTTCAGCAAAATAAGAAAAACAATTACATAGTGGGTGCATGAATGTTTGCCGTTTCCCCCTTAAGAATCATCTAAAGTAAAGATATAACTTAGATGAGATAGAAAAGATCATATTAGTGTAATACGAGTATGTCGTCTTCAAGAAAAATGGTTCGTTAG
The DNA here is from genome assembly GCA_030267885.1 of Mesembryanthemum crystallinum. Taxonomy (NCBI): domain Eukaryota; kingdom Viridiplantae; phylum Streptophyta; class Magnoliopsida; order Caryophyllales; family Aizoaceae; genus Mesembryanthemum; species Mesembryanthemum crystallinum. The sequence goes on along the minus strand of BSSO01001795.1, from coordinate 4,489 downwards.
ATGTCCTATTTGGAGCACCTATTATGATTAAATATTCGCAAAAAATTGCGTACACTTGGTATATTATATACACTAATGTTACGTACCCATATTGTTAAGAAAAGCCATCCTCATTTTGAATGAAACATCATTATACTGTTAAGAGTCACCTATTTTCAGAAGAAACATCACTTATTTCTTTAAAAAGGTCACACGATGAGGTGTATATATTGTACATTGGGTGTATGCATTATGCTAGACTTACTCTTTCCTCAAATCAGTAGACAAACAACATTTACATTTGTTGCCCTCTATAGAACTAAGTTTAACCTTTTAGCTAGCAAAATGTGATGAACCAAATTAAGATCAATTTTAAATAACAATGAAATGATGTATTCCCTAAAATTCTTCTACTACCAGAGCTTCTTTTGATTCTTCAAAAAGTTTGCTGTAAGAGAGCTTTCAAAAAAAGCAAAAAATGTAATGGTTTGAGTAAAAGTAACACATAAGAAGACAATATCCCAAAAATCAATCCTTCAAACAAATGCAATAATGGATTCATACATTTTGACTAGTCTAATTAAGTAAAATTCTTGACATACAAGATCAAGAAATTCAATTAAATCCTATTTACATCTTACTAATTAATTACTAGTAGTAGTAAAAGTAGATGGATGGATAAAAGAATTTAATACTCCACTGCTAGTATACCCCAAAAAGAAGGCTGATGAGAATAGCTTGGAAAATGAGGCAATGCAATAGACACACTACGCCTAAACCTCAAAAATTAAATTAAATTAAATTATATATGCTTTAGTAATAATTAAGCATTACATACGTAACTGCCGCCTTAACCACTTTCCTTTAAAACTTAAATTCCCTCTCCTTCACTCCTTCACTCTCTCTCTCTTTTTCTCTTTTTCTCTTCAATCTAATCTAACGGCTTTATATATATATATATATATATATATCATCACATCATGTATAGATCAAGAGGAGTGATAATATGATGATGATGATGATGATGATGATGAAATTGAAAATGGGTGTTGGGAAATTTACTGGGATGATGTTGTTGGTATTAGTGGTAATTATTATTATAGTAGTAGAAGCAAAACATGATTATGGAGATGCATTGACAAAGAGCATATTGTTCTTTGAAGGTCAACGCTCGGGGAAGTTGCCATCGTCTCAGCGTATGACTTGGCGTAAGGATTCTGGTCTCACTGATGGTGCTCAAATTGGTGTATGTCCTTTCATCTTTTGTCTACTTTTTGCCCTCGTTACAGGATTTCTATGGATTAATTAATGAAACCGTGAGTGAGGTTTTAAACTTTTGGTTCAGCTGATTTCTATTATAAGAGATATTAATCGAGTTTGTGTTTCAAATAGTGGAATATGAGTATATGTCAGTGTGAGGTGTACTGTGAGGAGAGTCTATATGTGCCCTCCATAGTTTAAGCTTAATCAACATTCATGTGAGAGAGGACATGTTAAGGAATAAAGTTATTAGTGTTAATCTCTCACAATTACTTTTAAATTTTTGGTTGAATTGGTTTCTTTGGATTTATTAATGCACAGTATATAAAAGATTCACATATTTATCTATTATGTAGAAGACTTTAGTTATATCGGTTTAAGGTTTAATTTAATCCTTGTTATCCCGTCAAAGCAAGGTGTTTTGAGTGAGAGAGACATTGAGGTTATACTCAATATGTTCTATGTAACATAGGACATTTAGTTTTTATAGCCAAATTTTGTTGATTTTGACATTGAGATTATACACCAAAGTGAGTAGTTAGTTTCACATATTTATCAATTATTTAGGACTCTACCAATTATTTCTAAATTTGAGGAGTATTTTTTGTAGTCAAACATTGTTGATTTTAACATTTAAAGACGGTAAAGAATCAAATCGGTTTTATTTTATGAAATGGATAGAGTATAATTTTACTTTTTCGCCGGGATTGTTTATGAAATCCAATGCCTATCAAATTACAATTTGGACATTTTCTAACAAAATCACACCCTTTTGTTGAACAGATTGATTTGGTAGGAGGCTATTACGATGCAGGGGACAATGTAAAGTTCAACTTCCCAATGGCATTCACTACAACCATGCTCGCTTGGAGTGTCATCGAATTTGGCCAGTTCATGGGACCTGACCTCCCACATGCACTAGAAGCAATCCAGTGGGCAACCGACTATTTCTTAAAATGTACAAGCATACCAGGTTTCATTTTTGTTCAAGTTGGTGATGGCTATGGTGATCATAATTGTTGGGAAAGGCCAGAGGATATGGACACCCCTCGAACCCCCTTCGCGGTTAGCAAAGACTTCCCTGGATCGGAAGTTTCCGGTGAGATTGCTGCTGCATTGGCTGCGTCGTCTGTGGCATTGAGGGCTTCTAATCATAATCGGATTTATGCAGCACGGCTTCTAAGTCGGGCCAAAACGGTATACTTCATGCTCAAAACTTTAAGGAATTCGAATCAATAGATGTTCTAATGGTCTGGTTTGTTTTGTATTGGAAAGTTGTACTTCTCTTGAAATTGTTTGATTGACTTTTTAAAGTATAGAAATTAGCAGTAAGCTAAGTTTTAACTAGCAAAACATAAAAAAGAAAATTAAGTACATAGCAATGTAGCACAGTAGAAACTTATGTTACAAAATGCTTATGCATCTATTCTTTTTGTGTTTGGATCAGGTTTTCGAATTTGCAGATAAATATCGTGGCTCATACAACGACAGTCTTGGACCCTGGGTCTGCTCTTTTTATTGTGATTTCAGTGGTTATCAGGTAGAATATTAGACATTTTGTTCCCTTTCAGTAATGATAATATTATCTTGATTTCAGAAAAGCGAAAACCTCAATATTATGAAGGTTTAATGATGGTTACAAGAATTTTGGCAGGATGAATTGCTCTGGGCAGCAGCTTGGTTACACAAGGCAACAAAATTACCGTATTACTTGAATTATGTTCGTAATAACATGCACATTTTGGAATATTCTGGAGGTAGCTTTGCAGAATTTGGCTGGGACTCGAAGCATGCTGGTATCAACATACTCGTTTCTAAGGCAAGGACGTACTTATATGTAGTATATGCAATGTTTATATGCGTGTATGAATGAGAAACTACAAGTTAAAATCATTCCTAGACAGGAAACAACTGAATATGTATTACCTTGAAACATTTACTGAATAATGCTATATATGCCACAAATTTCTTTTGTTTGTGCATATATACTCAATTTGCATCTGATTTGGTTGTTGCAGTTGGTGTTTGCTAATATTCTTGAGCCTAATCCATATATGCTCAATGCTGATAATTTCATTTGCTCGGTGTTGCCCGAGTCTCCAACCAGATCAGTTTCATATTCTCCAGGTATAACTTATCACGTTCTGGTGAATAAGTTCTATTTTCATAGAGCTTAACCGCTTATCCAAGTTATTACATTATTCTTATGCATAGTATATTTCAGGTGGGCTCTTATTTAAACCAGGAGGAAGTAATCTACAACACTCCACAACTTTGTCCTTCCTACTTTTGGTTTATGCTCGTTACTCAACTCGCTCGAAGAGAATGATCCATTGTGGAAATACCGTTGTTAGCCATTCAAGACTCGTGCAGGTTGCGAAGGCTCAGGTCTGTAAATATCATATTCAACAAGTGACTCAACCATTGTTTTTACAAATCAATGAGGTTATAAATCCAAGAAATTTCATTGTTTTTTACTATATGACCACAAATGCAGGTGGATTATATACTCGGAGACAATCCATTGAGCATGTCATACATGGTGGGATATGGCAAAAAGTACCCTCAAAAGATACATCATCGAGGCTCTTCGTTGCCTTCCATTAATCAACATCCTCAACACATAGAGTGTCAAGGAGGAACAAACTACTTCTATAGTAGTAATCCGAATCCGAATGTTCTTGTAGGTGCTGTTGTTGGTGGACCTGATATACATGACAAATATGATGATTCTCGAGCAGATTTTCCACATTCTGAGCCAACTACTTACATTAATGCTCCTCTTGTAGGTGTATTAGCTTTCTTTAAAGCAAAACGTTGATAATGGTTTAATTTTTTCTTATTCTTTCAAACAAGATGTGTCGAAGCCCATCTGGAGGAATGTCGTAGAATTGAAGTTTGGAGTCCTACTGCACACCAAGATTATTGATATGTAAGAAACAAACATTCGGAGAAAGTGTTGGAAAAATTGTACTATCATACTACACATTCTTGACGGGATGATTGCCTTGTGAAAATTGTTCGATTATTGAATAATTAAGGTGGCGTTTGTTTAACTCAAACAAACACCAAGTATGGGTTTAAACTCAGTCAAACCCATACTTGGTGTTTGTTTGGCGAAAGAAGCAAATTCATATCGATTGGCGATACCGGCATAGAATCGGTTTCTCACACCTACCCCTCACCCCCGGTTTCATCATCTGGAATCAGAAAATAAAGCATCAAGCAATCACCCCTCAACACTAGAAAA
>BSSO01001794.1:0-21834 GCA_030267885.1 Mesembryanthemum crystallinum | reverse complement strand
CAGTCATTTTACAGTGCCCCCATACATTAACTAAGTCAAATAGTAAAAAAAAACCCTAACGGAAAGGAGCTCCGTCAACCATTAGGTTATAAAAAACGTTAAAGTCAAAGTTCAGGGGTACCGCTGGCATTATTGGAAAAGTGTGGACACCACTGGCATTAGGCCAAAGTTCAGGGGTACCACAGGAAATTTCCGAATTAATTTTCCCACGGGTAGGTTTCCATCAGGGGACTGGAATTGGATGACACTGGTGATAGCCTGGAAGTTATGTTAGACATCTGAAGTTATGCACAATGCATGGAGCTACAAGCTATTGACTAATTCCTCTGATCATGGTCAAAATAATATTAACGGGAAAAACGAAATATTGAAGAAAGGTTATATGTTGAAAGCAATCAAGACAAACCTATGCTTGATGCTGAATGATAGATAGTTTCAAGTAACACCTATCATAAGATCATGAAACTTGTATCTAGTATAGACCTTAATGTGGTATGTGTACAGTTAGAAATTTAGGCTAGCAATTAAAATATCTCACTTTTGATAAAAGGAAGCTCTGTTCGATTGTATTCATGTCTTTTCCCTACAACATATTTCCAGGTGAAGCTCTCTGGATCAGTTAGTAGCCAATATTTGACTGCTCTGCTCATGGCAACTCCTCTGGCTCTTGGAGATGTGGAGGTTGAAATCATTGATAAATTGATCTCTGTTCCATATGTGGAGATGACAATGAAATTAATGGAACGGTTTGGAGTCAGTGTAGAGCATAATGATAGTTGGGACAGGTTCTTGATCCGAGGTGGTCAGAAGTACAAGTAAGTCCTGTGTTCTTCTGTTATGTGCCTTTCTCTAAACTTGGTCTACAATTCATTACCTGAAAAGCGTTAAGTTTTTATTAGGTCTCCTGGAAATGCATACGTCGAGGGTGATGCTTCAAGTGCTAGTTACTTCCTAGCTGGAGCCGCAATCACTGGTGGGACCGTCACTGTTGAGGGTTGCGGTACAAGCAGTTTACAGGTAAGAACCCGTAGCATGTTTGTTCTTCCCATTCATATTCCATTGAGCAACTTCGTTAATTAGGATACTGGACTTCTTACACGATCATGACCCCTCGAAGCTCGAAGATGGTAAACTGAATCTCGTATGTTCAACATGTATATTATATGATACGCACTTGGAGCACTCTCAAATCTTCATTACTGACACATTTCTTGAAGTAATGTATGGAAACTTATATCTAGATATTATCCGTCAGTATCATAGCATTACCCTGGTGGCTCCCGCAAGGCACTTGCCCAGAATGGGGTTTGCCATCTGTATTAGCATAGCTTGTAATTCTCTTTTCTCGTTGGTGACTATCAAGTTGTTGATGTAGTGTATTCATTACCCCATGACAACTAGCATTTCTTCTGAGGTGCCACTTAAGCTCTTTCTCGTAACCAAAGATGGTCTCATCAGTAACTCATGGTTTATTCTATACCCAGACACCTCATGTCCAGGATCTAATTTCATGAATATCCAAATGACTTGTCTTAGATCAAAACCTTATCTTCTTTATTATCGATTTTCTTTAGGGTGATGTGAAGTTTGCCGAGGTTCTTGAGATGATGGGCGCCAAGGTTAGCTGGACAGAGAACAGTGTCACTGTAACCGGACCACCAAGGGATCCATCTGGAAGGAAACACTTGCGAGCAGTTGATGTCAACATGAACAAAATGCCAGATGTTGCAATGACTCTAGCTGTTGTTGCCCTCTATGCAGATGGCCCCACCGCCATCAGAGACGGTATGCCCTACTGTTTTCTCATTTCTGCCAACCTGACACTCTTGTGACATTGTGAATCTTCTGGTTATGTGTTCACCGTCTGCACGAGGCAATCAATTAATAATGACATCTTAGTAGGCAAATGGGAATTTAGATTTGTCCTTTTTATTGAAAATGGCAAACAGCAACCAAATTGTCCTCTTTTTTTTAGCTCTTGTGGTGGTAAAACAATCTCTGCCTGCCCTGTGATTGGGAGTTGTGACTTTTGTTGCCCCAAAGGGCATCTGCTAGTATAGATCAGGGAGTCAGGGACCACTTGCATCACATTGATTTTCTCACTACCACACTTAAAATAGTAAGGTTTCAAAAATAAGATCCAATTTTCATGGCAATAATGATATTTCGTTCATTTAATACAAGAGAAATGGATTAAGATTTTTGCCCTATGAACAGTGGCTAGCTGGAGAGTGAAGGAAACCGAGCGGATGATTGCCATTTGCACTGAACTTAGAAAGGTCAGCATCTGTAGATTTACTCATTCTTCGACAATCCTCAACCTCGCAATTGCAGAAACTATCTAATACATCTATAATCTTATACTACTTGGTTGCATCTTTTGGATTTTCAGCTTGGAGCAACAGTTGAGGAAGGACCTGACTATTGCATAATCACACCCCCAGAGAAACTAAACGTGACTGCCATCGACACATACGACGATCACAGAATGGCAATGGCATTCTCTCTTGCTGCCTGCGCTGACGTCCCCGTCACCATCAACGACCCAGGTTGCACGCGCAAGACCTTCCCTGACTACTTTGATGTGTTGGAAAGGTTCGCCAAGCATTGAATGACTCACTATCCTTTAGATATGAAAGTGTTTTTCTGCTTGGGCTATCACCACACATTCTTTGTAATACCTTTGTATGATTTCATTTTATAATAATGTTAGAAAATAATATATGTATCAATTAATTAGAAGAGACCCATTTAGGTTGTTGGACTTACCAAGATGTGATCCAAAAATCTTTGTAAGAGGGGTCTAAATCAACTTTGGAGTTGGAAGTCATTTTATTAATGTGAGTTTATTTTCTGTGTTTTTGTTGTTTCAGCTTTGCCACTTGATTTAGCCAAAAACAAAAAATAAAATAAAATAAAATAAATATTCTTTTTTTATTTTTTGTGTGTGTTTATGTGCCGACATTTTCAGTAAAGACAGATCTTAAGGTCTTGGACAGTAAGAAGGTTTTTTAATTTTTTGGGGACATGGTACTGTCCCTAGTCATACCTTTTCTGCTGCACCGAATTTTACAACCAAACTTTTAGTTCCAGTAACCTTTAAATAAAAAAAAAAAATTAATACTTAATATAGGTTGATTATTACTCCTATTATTCTTATTACAGTGTTGATATTGGCACCAAAATCTTGATAAGTTCACTCAAATTGTTGTTTCTAGCTCTATATATTCGAAGTGATTTATTTTATTTTAGAAAAAAAATCACCTCTTCATAGATAGTAATTTATAAGTTCTCGTTCTCTCCAAGTTTAACTTATCAATCATCATCACTCGTTACCTACTGCCTTTCACGACGATCATACTATAAACAGAGTAAGGAGAATTAAACCTACATAATCTATCCTATAGGCTGCAAACCGCAATTACAGAAATGTTGCTTTCGTTAGACCCTTGATCAGATATTCATTGATTGTTTATATTGCATAATAGATTGATTGATTGTTCATTTTTAGTATTAACATACATATCTCACTCCTCATCGAGGAAGCCATAAATGGGGGAATGGGGGATGTTGAACTAGAAAGTTAGAACCAAACAAAGTACAAGTAGAAAATAGATTTGGTAATGCTCCATAATGCATTATATCATTAGTTTTTGGGGGAGCATGGAGAAATTATAGTCAAAGTAAGTATCTTAATTAATTAATTAATTAAGTGCATAAAAAGTGATAATAATATTCAAGGATATGAAAGGTAGAGAACATGATAGCCAGACTATAAAGACATGTTTGGCTTGCACCTTTATTTTATAATCACAATTCACATGGTACCAAGTTGCCGGCCGGTGATATATCACTGCTCTTTTTCTCTTTATTTTATTTTCTTTATTCATTCATATAAACTCAATCATTTTTTGATCCAACTGTGATCGCTCTAATTAATTATGTCATGATTTCTAAATATATATATTTATTTATAAAGTGTATGTCAATACTATTAAACTTTCATATTACGATCTTATGTCATACGTCAATTGTATATTATAGTATGAAATGATCAAGAACCTTTGTGTTCAAGACTTGAAGAAGAAATTTGTTGATGAATCATTTTTTTGATGACATTTGAATTAATTTTGCATTCAAATACCACTATCATGTAATAATTGATATATAAATGGTTAAGTTATGTGAATATATTTTTCCATTTAAAATAGATTTATTGAGAGATTTAGTTTTAATTTTATGAACAACCATTTGCTGCAGGGATATAACTCATTCAAGGGTTTCTAAAATACCTTAATCAAACTAGTATTAAGCATTTTTTTTACTTACTCAGATATAAATTTCTTATTAATAAGAGATGATAATTAATTCATAATGAGAGAATAATAGTCTAATGCTAAACGTTAATAACAAATTCGAGTCCTTTTACTATATAGTAGTACTATCAAATGATTTGTATGGGCTAATAATTACCAGACCAGTGTAAAGGGAATAAAACTAATAAATGACAAAGACATAAATTTTTCACATAGGACATTGCAAAGGACTTCTTTTTCAACATGTCAATGATTTCGTCCAAGCAGTCTTTCAAGAATGATACATTGTGTTGTACACCGTATGAATTAGTATTAAGGGTCCTACCTTCATGCATTGACCTAATTGATTTGCAAGGGATGACGAGTGAGTGAGTGAATAAAAGTGTAAATCATTGTTATTATTGAGAGCTTAACTAAACTATAATACTATAGATTTTTTTTCGAATATATAGATTTCTTCCTATAGAAAAAATATAATTAGTGAATATATAGATTTCTTGTTTCTTTGTTTATCAAAACTTGGAGGCAACTAGTTACAAAAAAAAACAAGAAAATTATAGAAAAAGGGACAAATTTATGATTTCAAGTAATTTTTTTGGATTTTATCAACTAAATTAATGAAAATGATGTCTACAAATATCCCTCCAAAATAAGTTGTGAACTAGTTGAAATCTTCATGCAAAACACACGCTAGATTAAGTTTGTCAATCTTATAGTACCATTATTGTTTATATTTTGTGTCACTCACTATTTTGTACGTTGGTAAGAAGTTCACCGTCCACATATATTAATTAAGCTTGCAAAAGAAAAGAGACCTCATAATAATTTCTATTTTCTATTTCATAGATTAGGTGAAATTTATGATGAGGAGTATAGTGGGGAGAATGTGGGACATGGAGGTTTAAAGTAAATTATTGCAGTGACAACTCTTTTTTACTTATTTTCTAAATCAGAGATAGCTTTGAGCTGAAGTAAATTAATATATCTTATTTCCACATGCAAAATTATGGTAGTAATAAGTAAAAAAAATAAAAATAGAACAATATGACCACAACAAATAAAGATAATACAATAAAATGTTTATCTACCAATATTAGGAGTAAGGCTTTGTTCTCTTCAACTTATTTTTTTGTTAATTTCAACAAAGATCAGTAAAATCAACAAAAATTAGCAAAAATCAACAAAGTCGCTCTCTGCCCAACTTAACGAATCAATAAGAATCAGTAAAATCAACAAAAATCAACAATTAAGAATAAACATCAACAAAAATAACATGAAGAGAATATAGCCTAACATTTGTTTGCAACCGTATCATGGTCATCAGTGGCAGATCTACATACACCTAAGGGTGTCCATGTGATCCCACTTGGAAAAATAAATTCCCTAATTATTTTGAGAAAAAAAAAGTACATATATGTTGTTAGATTTTCTTATAGTGATACCACTTAATGTTTTTTCTGGATCCGCAACTTATCATACTGAGACAATAATCCGATTTATGAGTGACACAAAAATAGTTATAATAATATTAAGAGCCTTTTAAAAATATAAGAGTAACAAAAAGAGTTTACACCTATCTTATCTTGAGACATTAATCATTAAGTTTGTATACAAAAATTTGAGTAATATTAGGATATGCTTAGTCCAAAGAAGGATTGTACCATTAATTGGAATGCAAGATATCCTTGGAGGATTCCTGGAAAGATGCTTTTGTTGCCTCCTTATTATCTAAGCTTGTTTTTAGTAGCACATACAACTGCCCAACATCACTCACTATTCATCACTAAATTGAGTCCTTATTTCATCTTCACATGTTCTCTGTCTCCCTCTTGCATTTACTCTCTCACCCCTCTCAAACAAACAAACAAGCCCCACAATGAAATTAATGAGAGTGAAAATGGATTTTATATGGAGTAATTCCTTCCATTGTCTCTAATAATTATTAGATAGTTGAGAATTAGTAACTATTAGTCTCATCACTCTCATAAAAATACTGTGAATTATTTAATAAGTTCACAATCCTTATTGTGAAGGAGTAAGGACATGTATGCCTATAGTTAAAATTTACTAGCGCCTATTATGTGAGATAGAGGAGCTAATGGTTGTCGACCATCAAAAAAGTTCTTAGTATACAAGATCGTTAATTTATTTTACCACAAAAATTCTTAGTATACTAAATCGTTAAGTTTTTTTCACCTAAAAATAGGTTTCACACTCCTTATTGAGTAAGGACAGACATGACTATAGTAGTCTAACAAGGAGAGGGTACACTACTCCTTAATGTTAAGGAATAAGGACATGCATGCATGCAATGGCTATAGTCTAAAATGGAGGGGGTCCAAAGTGCTAGGCCTAGCCCCATATATGTAATCATGTACATAAAGGATATGCAACGGCTTCCATACTAGTCAGTAGGAGTTAAGTACATGAGAGTGACAAAGTGAGTTTATGACCAAATGTTTTTGTTTACCTTTTTTTTCTTAACCCTCAATATGTTCTTATTCGTTAATCCTCCTAAAATTTCATCAAAGTAAATCTCAACTACAGTTTGTGTCCGCATCATAATTCTTAATTATTTCTACTATTATTATCTCTTTGATAGGATTATTATATCTACTATTATTTCTACTAGTATAGTATAACTATAATGGAATGGCTTAAGGTTTCCATAATATTTCATAGATGATCTATTTTAGCTGGATAACTATATATCAACCAATTTTTTAGGACAAAAATTCGTACTCTAAACGTGCAAATTGACATATCTAAGTTATTTCAATGAGATAAAAGGACCATTATACCCTCAAGTTAAAATGCCTACAAAAAAGTCCAAAACACATAAAATAAGTAAGAGAATAAGAGTGTTTAAGACTTTTTGTGAAATTCACTGATCGCAAAGTTTTAACAGAGGTAACCTTCGAGATATTATGGAAACTTTGAGTTACCTCATAATAATTATGCCATAACTCGTGGTAATTCATACTAATATTTTAGTTATATGACTTTTGGTATAATGATTATTTGATTCTAAATTTTATTATTGCATTGCAATAAAGACAAAATGATGTCGAATTTATTTTCGTGGAACTTGTTTTCGATGATAAATTCTATCACAAGGAAGGGATCAACTCAGTATTTCACCATACTTTTAAATTTAAACGACATTTATGTGGGGTATATTAGAAAATAATTCACTTTTAAGTTTGTCCTTCATTTATGCGTTCAAATTAAATTTATATGATTTGATTCATTCACTCCTTTTATAGCATATGAAGAGAAGTTTATTAGTTTCATTTATAATTTCATGCACATGCCACCCAACAAATTACCATTTTTTTAATATTTTATATATTAAATAAAAAGGTTAGGTAGCAATGATTAATCTTAACTCCAAATTTATTTATAGTTTCCAAAGACTTTGACCAATTAGGTGAGATTTTCTCAATCATCAGCAATTTGCAGCACCATAACTATTCCCATGGCAATAGAAGTAGAAAATATTGAAACAGGGAAAAAAAAAAAACATAGAAATATCCACAATTAGCCTATTCTAATCCCCTAATTACAAACAAAACCCCTTTGTAAATCTTACCCCTCACATAAAATTTGCTCAAAATAGACAAGAGAATATATTGGAAAAACCTAACTTCAAGGCATTATGACCAATCAAAATATACCCAAATGGATAAAATTGGAATTAGATTCACTCATTCATTCATTCATTCTGTTTGTTTCTCATTTATTCAAAGTCATAACATTGACTTAGGGGAAGTTGTTAATTTTTAGCAAATCACAACATTTAATGAAACCCCCACTTTCTTTAACCAATTTAACAGAAAAAAAGAAAAATAAGAAACCCCAACTCACCCACCATCTCATTTTTACTGTCCTTTGACTCTCTAATGGATCTCCCTATTAGTAGCTTCCCATAATTTTCTATTTTAATCCCCCCATTTTTCAAAAAGACAAAATATTCAATCAAATCTCCAACCCCTCTCTCTCTCTCCCCTCTTTACCTCTCCTCTCCTCTCCACTTTCTCTCTCCTCCATAATCAAAATCAAATCTCTCCCACATTTTGCCTCTGTTAAACTCCATCCCCCAAAAGGCATTTTCATTTTCTCTCTCTCAAAACCACCATCAACAACAACAACTAACATCTTCAAGAAACCAGAAGATTCCCCCACCACACCACTACACCTCCCCCTCCTTTCTCTTTTCCCTCCCCTTTCTTGCCTTCCCTTATCTTCAACTCCATCCCCCCCTGCTCACTTAGAGAGAGAAACCAAAAAAACAGGAGAGAGAACTAAAGAAAACAAGAGAGAGAGAGAGAGAGAGAAAGAAGAAGAAAGAACCCAAAAGGTTCCCCCCAAAATCACACATTCTGTGCAAGACCCAGATACCAAGACTCAATTTTAAGCAAAACCCAGAATTTTTTGGGGGTCAAAATTGTGGATTTAGGTCTCTAGAGGAGAGAGAAAATCAAAGAGAGAGAGAGAGTGGGAAAGAAGAACAACAACAACAAGAAGAGGGATTTGATTTGTTGGTACCATTGCCATTGACATTGCCATTGTTGAATGAAGCAAATGCCTCATCTAGATAGCGCCCCATCAACACCAGGCAAGTTCAAGATGGAGAAATCACCCTATATCCATCACAGATTCCGGTGGCATACAACCCCTTTAGCAAAGCTCACATTATGGTCCTTCATCTTCTTGTGCCTCATTCTCATGTTCTTCTTCAGATCATCCCCTTCCACCACCACCTCCACCACCACCTCCACCACCACCACACCCGGTAATTCCGATTTGTCCCGCCGCTCTCTCCGCACCTTCTCCTGGGGCGGACCCGCCTGGGAGAAGCGGGTTCGGAACTCGGCTCGGGTTCGTGCTCCAAATGGTATGTCCGTTCTGGTCACCGGAGCCGCCGGTTTTGTAGGAACCCATGTCTCCGCTGCGCTCAAGCGGCGCGGCGATGGGGTCCTTGGGCTGGACTGTTTCAATGACTACTATGATCCGGCATTGAAGCGGTCCAGGCAAGCTCTATTAGAGCGAAGTGGGGTGTTCATTGTTGAAGGAGATATCAATGATCAAGCTCTTTTGCAGAAGCTGTTTGAGGTGGTGGCATTTACTCATGTCATGCATTTGGCTGCTCAAGCTGGGGTTAGGTATGCAATGCAAAACCCTGGTTCTTATGTTCATAGCAATATTGCTGGATTTGTTAATTTGCTTGAAGTTTGTAAATCTGCAAACCCACAACCTGCAATTGTCTGGGCATCTTCTAGTTCTGTTTATGGATTGAATACTAAAGTGCCCTTCTCTGAGAAGGATAGAACAGATCAGCCTGCTAGTTTATATGCTGCTACTAAGAAAGCTGGGGAGGAAATTGCACACACTTATAATCATATTTATGGCCTTTCCCTTACTGGGTTGAGGTTCTTTACTGTTTATGGTCCTTGGGGTAGACCAGATATGGCATACTTCTTTTTCACTAGGGATATTTTGAAGGGGAAATCGATCCCGATCTTTGAGGCTCAGAATCATGGGACTGTTGCTAGGGATTTCACCTATATTGATGACATTGTTAAGGGGTGTTTGGGGGCATTGGATACTGCTGAGAAGAGTACTGGTAGTGGGGGTAAGAAGACCGGTCCGGCTCAGTTGAGGGTGTTCAATTTGGGGAATACCTCGCCGGTTCCTGTTTCTGATCTTGTTTCCATATTGGAGAGGCTGTTGAAGGTTAAGGCTAAGAGGGTGGTGATGAAATTGCCTAGGAATGGCGATGTTCAATACACGCACGCTAACATTAGCTTGGCGCAGAGGGAGCTCGGGTATAAGCCCACCACTGATCTGCAAACCGGGTTGAAGAAATTCGTCAGATGGTACCTGAGTTACTACAAATCAGGGAAGAAGAGTGCTGAATGACAGTCTAAATTTGATTCACATCCACGGTAGGATTTGTCAAATTCTTGTTCATTGATTCGTATAATTGTTTTTGATCTTTAATCTCTGCTCGTTGGCCCCAATTATCTCCTCTTTTGTGTGTCGTAACGATGCTTTTATAGTGAGAAACACTTGCTTCCTCCATGGTGGGGAAGTTTTGGGAATACAGGACATCATTCGGGCATTATAAGTTGTACAAGACCCCTTCCATTTTTCCCTTGTCATTTTTACTCCTCTTTTCGGGAGACTGTAATTTGTTGTAGTTTTTCAGCAATGTAGAATTCATGGTTAAATAGAGGGTGTGCCAATTGGTGGACATGTACCATTTGCAGTGCAATTCCAATAATACTAGGAAACAATACCTTTATTTTTGTATTCTTTTGCTGGCCTCTTGAGAAATTGTAATTCAATTATCTAAATGAGTATGCAATATTTATTGTTCTTGAAGAATATGGCTCTTGAGGCAATATGGAAACAATGTAATATCTTGAATTAGATTCTATGGCTCTTGATGCAATAATTTTTTGAAGCTGTTATAATATCGTTTGTAGCTTCTAAATGCGGAAGTTTTGGATAGTAGGATCGTTTATTAGTGAAAGTAAAACAGGCTTTTTGATAAGCAGGGATAGAAAGGTTTCTGACCTAGCTGTAGACACTTACAGTATGTGTTATGTTTCCCTCTCTCAAGACTCCAGCAATGAGAGTCAAAGATCTTCTTGCTTTCTGTCATATACGTAGATTAGATGTTTGAACCTCTTGTTGCAAAAGTCATAGTATTCTTCACTAAGCTTTGAGTGTCCTTATTTCTTAAGTAAATGGTGACTTGCTGATTAAGAAAATGTTTCCTACAGTTTCTTTCTCTTTTCCTTGTTTATGACTTTCTTCTGTGTGCCTTGTAGTGCTAGAACATCTTTTTTTTTTTTAGTTTAAGGGTGATCTCTAGCATTGGAAAGAGATACGAGATCCATGTAGTGAACGGTGTAACAATCAGTTCAGCTATGAGCTATCATTTGAGGCACTAACTTGCTAACCGGAAATTGGGTGGATATTTGTGGTATTATTCATTTTACATGTGCAAACCCTATATTTCGTCTGGCTGCCTCTGTTTCTCGGCATCCACGTTTTGTACTCTTGGATTATCTAGGATGGAAACAGCATTATATTTTACTCCTTAGATATAAACGATGTTGTTCAGAGTTGTGGTGCTGGTGCATATATTATTGATTTTGGGTGGTAGAGTTTGGTTGCTTAAATTTCGTCCAATTAATGTTTGGGCAACTGTAGATCTGAGCTTTGTATATGGTAATTGTAATTGTGTTTGCTGATATTCTATTGTGATGATATGTACCCCAATGAGAGACACTAGATCCAATGCACATACCCATGGTTGCAGCACATGTAGCCTCTGTTCTTAGTGTTTTCTCGTATTGTTACGAGGAAGAGCCGTTTGGGATAATGGTATTGAATGCTATCGTTCTGATAATTTTCTGTGACATTTATGTATCTGTGTCGTAAATACTGTGATATGCATAGCCTCCTCCAAAAGACGAAGTTGAGTACTCGTCTTTGTAGCTTTGTAAGCAAGCAAAACTAACTTTTTAGTTCTCCATAATGAAGCATTAATATACTGTGATTTGGCTTCTCGAACTCGACAATTTTGCAAGTTTTGTGGAGTGATTTCTCCGTTTACTGTTGCGTTTCTGCATTCGCCTGAGGATTGTATTGCGCCAGAAAATGCTCTATTCATTCATGTTATGGGTCTCAGCATATGGTCAATAAAAAATTGTGTCAATGTGTTGTGTATGCATTATTCTTTTGGATGCAAGTGTGAATGCTGTAATGCTGATGCATGTGAGATTGTACTAAAAACACATAGTGAAAAGGACTTTTTGGTGGTTGTCATCCAACAAACACAGTGATAGCTTATCTTTCTTGATTTAGCTGTTTTGATTGTTGTAGCCAGTAATTTGTTTCCTTGCTGCTTTCAATTCCATCAGAGACAGTCTTTTCCGTCCTCTCTTTTTTTACCTTTGTCGCTTTCCATCTTTGCCTTCTTGTTAAGCTGTATTCAAGGGCTTCTTCTATAGTTCTATGCCGTTGTTTGATTATATGTGTTTGAACCACTCGTTATGTCGACAAGGCATTGGCGTAGGTTATGTTCATTTCACCTGAATCGTATTGAACTTAAATGAAACAAATGATAACCGAATGAATAGTAATGTAGGAGTATGTAAGATAATAATATGCAGAACTGAACTGAACTATTCCGATTTAGACCACAAGAAATAAATCTCATTATATAAATTCAAAATCAGATTAAGATCAAACTTCCTAATCCGAACTAATTACTGTATTAGTCGAAGAAATGTGTTTTAACTCCCAAGTTCTAAGCTCCAACCCTATTTCTCCGATCTAAAATAAGTTTAACACACGAAAACCTGAACATGCCCCTCTCCCCCCACCTCCCTTTTACAAAATAAAAGGACAAAATAAATAATACTAAAAATGTTATTTTGATGATGGTGGGAATCAATGTTCTAAGCTTCCAAATTGATGCTAAGATACTTGATGGTTAAGGTGGTGACTGGTGGGGGCCACCCTTTGAATGCAATTGCAATGCTAATGGCTCAATGGAGGTGCTGGCTTTTGCTTTCATGTGAATGGACATGAAAATGGCTTTTGTAGTATGCTTTTTATTAAGGGTTCATGATGGAATTCAATCACTTTAGTCTTGTAACTTGTAAGGTATACCCCCAATTTCTCTTTTTGGTACAAAGAGGGTACTTAATTTTTTTTTTATTTTTTTTGTTGTTAAGAGGTATCCTGGGACCTTGCGGCCCAAACTAATCCCCCAGGGTCCCGGGATATTATTCCCCAACGGGTAAGACCAGGTTAATACTCTCCCCTCACAAGGAGAGCCCGTGGCCACTAGGCGGGGATCGAAACCAAGACCTCTTAGATATCATCCAAGAGACTTACCGCTCAACCACATGCCTAGTGGTTCAAAGAGGGTACTTAATTGGTTTGAACTACAAAGACTGAAATGTGTTACTAAATCTTACTATGACTCAGAATGCTTCAGTTTTTAGTCCTTAAAACTCTTGTAGCTGTGAGTATCTATCCATGTATTGGTCAATCAGTGCTTTAAGATCTGTCACCACTTCAGATCTAGTACTAGTTTTTTTTTTTTTTTTTTTTTTTTAGATCAGCATTCAACGTGCTTGTATTCTTACTTCATCAGTTCATCATCACCAACAATGACCCACCAAAATTCAATTCGAAATGGATACTTATTGTGACTTGTGGTTAAGAAAATTTAAGTGTTTGGATAACACTGTTGAGATGGTATTACTACTCTGTTTATACTACTCCCTTCGTCCTACCATCAAGTAGCCATTGTACTTATTGTGACTTGTGGTCATGATAATTTACATGTTTGGATGACATTGTTGATATGGTATTACTCTGGAGTACTAGTTAATGAGGATTTTCTTCCAGTTTTCTATTAACATTCTTTTACCATGCAAATTGCAAATATTTTAAGATTTCTGAAGAGTTAAGGACGATAATATAATGTTACGGTAAAATTAGACAGTCTCTGATTGTGAGTGATCTCAAAGGAGAAAATAAAACAAGAAAAGAAAAGAAAAGGAGGAGAAAGAACAGCTTATCTCTTGTAAGACTAGTCTCAATAAGGCCACCGCTTAACCCAACTTCAATAAGTGGATCTAAGCCCAACCCACAAACCCTTATTATTCATATGTCTCATCTAATAATTCGATAAGACACGTCTCAAACAAGAATTTGCCGAGAAAGAAAAGAGAAGGTTGTCTCAAAAAGAAAAGAAAAGAAAAGTGAAGAAAGAAGGGGGAACTAGATGCTTGGTTGAAGAATCATTCCCTACTTTTGTCATTATTTATTTAATACTAGTACTAAAAACGAAAGGATTCAAAAAGTTAAAATCAGTTTAGGATCATAATCCTAATTGAATTTTCTTGCTGTAGGTTAGTTTCCTAATTCTCCAAATCAAGAACCAGTTAGTTGTAGTAGTAGTTTTATTCAAATTCAAATATATAAAGCTTTCATCTAATCTACAGATTATGCCTAAGAGTGTAAGATAAACTTTTTTTTTTTTTTTTTTTTTAATATCCTCTTTTGACGGTGGTGGAGTGTTACAAATAGTTCATTACTATAGCATAAGAGTACAATATGTAAATAACGATCTCATCTTATTTCTTCTATCCTTGATATCGCAGATTTCAATCTGAAATGTCACACTCCCTCCCTAGTCCCTAGTCCCTAGTTCAACTATCCGACTCAGTCGGGCCTGTGTAGGTTTGGGTTGATGGCTTAAGATGATGCGAGTTATAGGAGACAGGAAAGGAAAAAACTAGGAGTAATAAATAAAAGGAAAGAAGGGGATTTGCATTTATAATTTGTCCACATAAATATAAGTAAATCCAGGGGACTTCCACATGAGGTAACATGTTGGCTTTATGGGCTTTCATCTGACAGAGAGTAGTGGAACAGCTTCCTCACATGCTCTACAAATACTTGTATTTAGAGTACTTTGCACAATAATATGAACTCAGTAATTTTCATAGATAGATACACTCAATAAGTCAAATCTTCACATTAACTCTTTTGAGACCAAACTAACAGCAAGTCAATCCAGTCA
Source organism: Mesembryanthemum crystallinum (assembly GCA_030267885.1). Lineage (NCBI taxonomy): Eukaryota > Viridiplantae > Streptophyta > Magnoliopsida > Caryophyllales > Aizoaceae > Mesembryanthemum > Mesembryanthemum crystallinum. The sequence goes on along the minus strand of BSSO01001794.1, from coordinate 6,900 downwards.
GCTCAAATCCAGCAATGTCTGATAATTGTGTCAGTGTCAGTGTCAGTGTCACTTACTGATATCAGTTCAAATAAGACATATGAGCAATTTACTTATCTAGGCTATAGTGCTTGTTCACAGCTTCAAGCACATCCCAAGTGATCTTCATCCCTTTAGGAAACACAACTAAATCACCAGCTCCAATTTCAAAGGTCCCTTCCTCCCCATCAATGGCAACCACCACTTTACCCGCCAGTAGGTACATTGTCTCGGTGGCTTCGAAAGTCCATGGGAATTTGCTTGGCTCACAGCCCCACCTGATCATGAAATTAAGCTTCTTAGAAGCAGCACTGAGACGTAAACATATAAGAAATGTTGCAACAAGTCATGCAATATAGCAATACATTCACATAATTGGTGGAGATTTTTAGTTGTTCTGCAACTTGGTGAGTTGGAAACGAAAGATATCATATCTGTGAAGTTACCATAAGGGAAGAATGGGTTCTCGATCGTTCTTCTGGCATTGTTCAACTTCAACCAAATATAATTATCAAGCATTTACCAAAGAACATGATGAGACCTCAAATGCAGAAGCATATATAGTACACCACAGCATAAGCAAAAATTACATAGGGCAGCTAACATTTAGGCCTTGTGTCCGCATAACAGGTTGATACTCTTACATAGGAGACATATTGACATAGATAATTGTTGACAATATGGTAATGGTCGAATGTGGCACATGGAATGCAGAACATTTCGATTTAAGAGCTAATAATCAAATATGATTGTGAATCTGTCTGGAAGAATTCAAGCCAGTCTAGATTTTCAAGTACATTCTGTCTTTTCTGGCGTATCCATGCGCATATTAGTCTCGATATAAACTTTCATGCATCCATAACATTAAAATTAACAGACAGAGTAAAGCAGTAGAAGCTCCTCAATGAAGCCACAACACCAAGGCTTGCTCAAAAATATGCGTCTATTCTTTAGTAAGCTGAACTCAAACCCCAAGCAACACCAAATGCCATAAACTTGATTTATTCTCTCTTTTATAGAAAACTGAAGTTCTTAGACATTGGCATCTTAAAAAAGATAGATATCCATTCAGCGATAATTTCAAGAGTTCCTCTTATTCTAGTTGAATCATTACATGATATCACTATTGATTGAAGCTGTGAAACAGCAGCCAGCAGGAAAAACAACAAAACAAACTTCTCATCAAGATTTTGAAGAATTAGTTTTAGTTCATCAGTGTCCAGCTTATATAACAGCCAAGGTTTGATTTCTTAGACCATTTCTCAAAAGTCAAAAGCAATCCACCGAAACCCCTAAATTGATCAACTAATCTTATGATGGCTGCAATTTAGTGGTAGCAATCGTAGAATGTCCCAGAAACCAAAATTAATTTTCACGTTCCTAACGCAGAATTAGACCCCAAAAAAAACCCGTAACATATATGTAGTACACTGTACACCACAGGCACTTACATTACACTCTTTGAAATTTCTTAAAGGAGAATGACATGGCAGAAGATGTCACTCAGTCTGTTTACTATATCTCAATGTTGACATTGGCACAGAATTTTAAACACACTATATATAAAGAGGAACCATCAAATTAGGATTGTAACATTGATGGCTACCAGTCTCAATACAATCATTCTTGTATACAGAAAGTTAAAATGAACCATGACAAGTTAAACCTTAAAAGCTCCTCAAGTAAGCTGCAACACTAAGGCGCGCTTGGCTAAATTTGTTCATTCCTGGTCAACTCAATTCAAACCAAAACATAACCAAGTTCCAGAGACTTGATTGCTCATCTCTATTTACAAAGAAACTAAAGTTTTCGGACATCACAGTCTTAGAACTTAGAAGGAGCAACTCAAGAAACATCCCTTGTGCAAATATTTTCAGGAGTCCTCTTATTGTGGTTGAAGTAATACCTTACATCAATATATGTCAAAGTGCTAAACAGCAGCCAGATTCAGATTGAACATAACCAACTTCTCACCAGCATGTCCAACAATTAGCTTTGAAATGTGAGGTATATGTCCCACGTACGGAAAAGCCAAGGTTTGACCTATTAGATTACTATCCTGAGACAATCTGACTAAGCCCTTAAAATAAATAAAACAAATCAATAACCAAATCTTGGACACTTCATGGTAGTTAACTACTACAAGCTAGTTGATGATTTAGATTGGAATCAAGGCTTTGAATGACTTGCTTCAATTATCTTCTCTTTGGCATCAAATGGTGGGCCTGGCCCAGAACTTTTAGCTAAAACAACAAGGAAGCGGTTGTTTCTTATAGGGGCTAACAATACACCAAAATATAATCTTTTGAGATGCTCTAAGCTTAGAGCTCATCAGAAAAGCACCATCACCTAAGAAGTAACATTTAGTGAAAGCTTAAACATAAGGCTGGGAACGGTACATGTGACACCGGCTCTTGTACAGGCGATGGAATAAGCCACATTCTGAATGTTTGGAAGCAATTTCTCATTGTGAAGTACTCCATCTGTGTGCAACTACACCAGTGCCCAAGTGGCAAATATCCTCACCCAAAAAAGGGTATTTCAAAGACAGGAACTTTAATGAAATGTGAAACAAGTAGACCCTCAAAGCTTTAACCAAATTTCAATGTATTCTCTAATAAAGCATTCTAGCTGCTAGGCCTATCTTCTTCTATCCTTAGGCTTCCCATTATGTGAATGAATCATGATGATATTACATCAACCAGTGACTAACAATTGATTAATTATCTAGGTTATTAACCAAATTTGCATCTTTAACCTAATACACAACCACAATCGCATTGTAAGAGACACAATCAAGGAATCTTTCACTATGCCAAAATGCCCTTTTTCCAAACATAAAGCATGCATAAGCAAAACCAACATGAAATGAACAATTGAAACCCAAATTGAGTATAAGAACAAAATCAAAGTAGCTTAAAAAGGAAAGTGAATTACTTGGGCCAAGAGGTGACAGCGAGTTCATCAAGCTTAGACTGAGGAGGATTCTTCTCAATCTTCACCCCATGTATTTCAGTGATTGTGTTGGCCATTGTAATTTGCTGGGATTTTTGTGGGTTTTTTGTAAGAAGAAATGAGGCAGCAAATAAAGAGACAAGTAAGAGCAAGAGTGATGGTGGTATCGAGGGTTTTGCCATTGCCATAAGCATTGACCTTAAAAAGCTTCCCTGTGACTGCACCACCACGCTAGTCGCTACTCGCTAGTGATGGGTTGTCCGTTGTCTCAGTCAACTGGCCGTCTTGTCTTTCTCTCTCATGGGTTTGCTTTCATTTCTTATGATTGGGTCAAGGGGACGAGGATAACGACTTTTCATTGGGCCTTAAGTCCAAATTTTTAGCAAAGACAGGGCTAACACTTTCTATGGGTAAAATTTAGCCATTAGGACCACTATTAGTTAAACAATGAGGATGGTAATAGTGAATGTGTGAATGGGGTGATTCATATGCTTTCTGCTACGTCATATTTAGACTCTTGTATTTTATGGCGAATATACCAGACTAATAAAATAACATTGGCTCCCATTAAGACCACTATCTACAGACTACAGTATCGTAATATCACACAAAGGAGTATCAAGGTTCGAATCCCACTAGGGGCATTTGAGGTTTCCCCTTTCCTCTTACCCCCTTCCCCCCTCAAATGCCTGACCACTAGCTCTTGTGCCTTTATCCCGAGATAGGCTGGTTTAGAATGGTCCTCCTTACCATCTATTTAAAAAAATAAAAAAAAATATCACACAAAGGAATATAATTAGACTTGTTCATTTTATGTTATTTTTGTTGAATTTTTTTAAAACAAATAGATTTTACATTTTTTTGTTAATTTCATTTTATTGAATAGATTTTGTTAGTTTGTGTTGATTTTCTAATAGCATAATTACATATGCAAATCCAATTTATGTCTGCCAACCACTTCGAGTATAAAAATTATATGAGTTCAAAAAAGTTAAACTTTTGAGATAATTTGAACAATTATCAATCATCATTCATTTATCGAGTTAAGGTGAGAAACTTTAGATTAGACCATTTCAACCATAACCATGCCAATTTTATCAAACAAATTTGAAATATCAATCCATTTAATTAAATGGGATGAACATTTCAACCTTAAATTATACTTAAATTTGTTCATTTCACCTAATTTGATCTCAGTTCAATTCATTTCAGGTTAATCAATTCATTTTAAGCTATTAACTTACAAATCTTTTACGTAATAATATTCATTGATGTGTCCATACAGTTGAAATCATTTCATTTGAAATGAACGCACCCTTCTTCAGTACGCAATTCGATCCAATAGTTCTGTCGGGTTAATTTTACCGGGTCTACCTTAGTTCAAAGTAAGCGAAAGGAAGCCCACTTCCTGAACAGTAGTCTCTCTCTCTCTTTCCCTCTCTACCCCACTCTGTCTAGCTCACTCAACTCCGGCCAATCTCAGTCTCTCTCTCACCGGCGGCGCGATCTCTAAGGTGAATTCAAAAACATTTTCTTCCCTTAGTTTTATTGTAATTAATACAGATTCTAGGTTAAGTATTACCTAAGTTGCTCAATTGCTCTTATATTAGGTTTAGGGTTACGGTTTGGTGTTTTTGATGAATTTTTCGATTTCATTAGGTTAGGGTTTGGTATTTTTGGTTATGTTGAATTGTTCAATGACCTCTATTCTTTGTTGAATTGGTTAATTTGACTATATGTCCTGAGATATCATCGAAATCATTTTTGCGATATCTATGTATGGTCGTTCCTTTTTGTGCTTGTAGTTCATCAGTTCTTGCTCGATCAACAGCCCTTGAATTGCGGGGTGTAGTGAATATGGTGAAAGTTAATTCATTTCCTTGTCTTGCTCCCACAATGCTAAAGCTGTTTTGAGACATCTTTGTATGATCTGGTCATTAATTTTGCTTGCAATTCATCAGTTTTTGATTGATCAACAGTGCTTTAGCTAAAGCTGTTTTGCAGGGTTTAGGGTTTATAATCAAAAGTAATTTATCGCCTTTTCTTGCTCTCTCCGCGCTATGGGCCACAACAAGCCTAGGCGGCAGAAAAACCACCGTTCCCACCGAGCTGAACCTAGCTCCAGCAGTGTGGGCTATGGAGAAGGTGAGTCTCTCCCATCCGAATGCACAATTGACGAAGAGAGAGAATCTGGAACCCCAAAGATTCAGCTTGCTATGTGGGATTTCGGCCAATGCGATGCAAAAAGGTGTACTGGACGGAAACTAGCCCGATTCAACTTGCTGAAAGAATTGCGTGTGACTGCGGGTTTTGGAGGAATCGTCTTGAGTCCTGTTGGCACCCACTGTGTCTCGAGAGAGGACTACCCACTTATCAAGCAGCGAGGATTGGCTGTCGTAGACTGCTCATGGGCAAGGTTGAGTGATGTGCCATTTGTGAAACTCCGGTGCAGCGCTCCTCGGTTATTGCCTTGGCTAGTAGCTGCGAACCCAGTGAACTATGGCAGGCCGTGCCAGCTGTCTTGTGTGGAAGCATTGTCGGCTGCGTTGCTGATTTGTGGTGAAGAGGAAACAGGGAATTTATTGCTTGAGAAGTTCAAGTGGGGGCATGCTTTCTTGTCGCTAAACAAGGAGCTCCTTAAGGCTTATTCTGAATGCAAAGACAGTGCTGAGATCATTACAGTTCAGAATGCTTGGCTTTCCCAACAACAAAACCCACAGGTATCCAAGGTTTTGAAAAATGACAAGGATAAAGATGGGGAAGTGAGTGATGAAGGAGGTGAATCTTGCGAGTCAGATGATGGGCTTCCACCATTAGAGAGGAATTTTAATCATATGAAATTAGAGGAGAGTGAAGAAGATAGTGAATCAGAGGAGAGTGAAAGTTAAAGTTAGCTATGTTGTTTCTTTTAAGTTTAGGTGATAATCAAGAATGAGGCACGGCTATAATATGGGTGCAGCCACAGCCACTAGTATAAGTTTATAAGTGTGCACTTCTTGCAGTTATTTTGCTGGTGCACATGATTTTATTTTCACACTGTATAACAATTTTGTTCGTTTGTTTTCGAGGAATCAATGTGTTTGAGTTCAGCAACATGATTTACTGTGTTCAACTTTGTCGTCTTCTCTTGCTTCAATGAGTATATCACCAAAGAGCGGTATCTTGCATTTTCAGTGTTATTGTGAGAGCCAATGGCATAAAGTTCTAACAATTTGCTCCCAAATTGGCTGTCCAAAGCATGGAAGCACCTGTGCTCTTAGTAGCCGAAAAGGATCACAAACATCAGCCCAGAAGAAAAAAGTACAATATCGACTACATGTAAAAAGCAGAGTTCCAACAACCACCACCACCGATGAATGATCCTACCAGGGATAGGGTTTGAATAAGCTACAATGATACAGCGGTTCAAATGGTCACTTGGTCAGTAGTGACTGGTGAATGAAGGAAGGGGTAAGGCAAGGTAGAGATTGTTGGCGTGCGTTTTATAGGATCGTCTCACAAGCAAGGTATTCAAAAAACTGACTAATTGTTGGTTGGATATAGCAATTATTTGATAGTTTAGCAGTAAGCAGGTGAGTTGAGTTTGTATCTACCCAAGTTTAAATCCCACTATAGGCATTTACGGGAAGAATTTTCTGTCCTTAACACGTACTCCCTCCGTTTCACTAAAATCTCTATGCCTTGATTTTGCAAAGTCAACTTGGACCATTAATATATGAAAAAGTATAATGATTTTCAAATCAAAAATAATATTTTTGGATTGATCTTAAATACTCCCTCCGTTTCAATTTAATGTTAATGGTTTGACTTTTTGAGTCAAAGTTTACAAACTTTGACCATCAATTTGCAAAAAAGTATAATGATGTACAAAGTAAAAATATAATTTTTGGATTCATCTTAAATAGTAGTTTCAATTTATTGTCTTTT
>BSSO01001793.1:0-21839 GCA_030267885.1 Mesembryanthemum crystallinum | reverse complement strand
ACATTAGTGAAAAAATGGTTATGGGACCAGAATTGATCCAAGAGACCGTTGATGTGGTCAAAGTCATTAAAGAGAAGATGCGAAGTGCTCAGGACCGACAGAAGTCATATGCTGATAAAGGGCGTAGACCAGAAGAATTTGAAGTAGGGAGTAAGCACTACACCAAAAATTGAATCTTATAACACTCCATATATAACGGTTCCTTCTGTAACGTTATAGATAGTGGCCAGATAATTACGTCAAAAAAAATATCTTGCCCTCTAATAACGGTGCTTAGAAACCGTTATAATATATTAACCTCTAATAACGAATTTTAATTAAAACCATTATAAAAGGGTGCTCTTATAACGGTTAGGAAATAACCGTTATAATAATAATTGCTTACGATAACAGGTGTTTCCTGATCCGTTATAATAGCCAACAGTTTTCTCTTTTACCATTTGAAACCCTAGCCGCCACACATATAAGAAAAGCGTTTCTTTTCTTTTTTCTTTCATCATTTTATTCGCCGACCATGCTCGCTCTTCTATCTGATTTCCCTCCTCTGCATCTAATTCTCCTCTCTGGTCTCACAAAACTTATCTCTTGCACTTTTCTTTTCTGTTCTCTTCATCTTCTTCTCTTTTTGTTTCTTTGCATATTCGTTTTTCCATGATCTTCTTCATTTTTTTTCTCTTCCTCCTTAGTTTTGTTTTATACTTTAGTTAATGATTTTCAATTTTAATGGATATGATGCTAATTAGTTGTGATTTTGGTAGTTGTACATTGATAGCCCGCTCAACGATTCACAGGTACTTCGTCTTTATTTTCTATAAATCTATTACTGATTCTATTTCTTTGATTGATTCTCTCTTTCATTTCTCAAATTATTTCATAACTAATAGTAATAATTTTTCATCTAGGTTGAGCACACCTTCTGTCAGTTCATTACTATTCAATTTTCCCGTTTTTTTTTTTGGTTGCAGATTTTATATCTGGAACAATGTCAAGTGTTTGTTGATATATGAAGATCAATGAAAGCTGATAAAGCAAACTTTTGACGGGTTTTGTAATTTAGTTGTACTTGTAATTTAGTTGTACTTGCTGGTTCTCTGTAATTCATTTCATTATTCTTGTAATCTTTGTACCTTGTATTATTGTTCTTTATTGGTATTGATAATTTCTATACAATTCCACTTTCTCATGTTACTATATTGTTTCTTTTCTTTGTTCATTGTTCTTCATTTTAAGTATTTTAATGTGTGTACTATCTCTTTTACCTTGATGGCTACCTGCCAGTTTATGGGTGGAATGGAGGAGTGGCGTGTAAGCGATAAGACTAAGGATCTTGGATGATGGGGGATTAAATTAAGTGGCTTTCATTTACTAGTGAATCCTGGACTGCTTGATAATATATTTCTATGTACTTTGACATGCACTTTAATAACGGTTGAAAGGACCAACCATTACAAAATTGTGGACAACTATAACGGCTCTCATAGAAAACCGTTATAAGAACCATCCTTTCATAACGGGTCGGAACGTTATAAAAGAACCCATCTCTACTATAACAGTCGCCTATATAACGGTCAAAAGCGTTATAAATGTGGACACGGAACCGTTATAAAATCCCTAATCTAGTGTAGTGAAGGTACTATTAAAAATATCTCCTACTAAAGGCGTCATGAGATTTGGACGCAAGGGTAAGCACAGTCCCCGATATATTGGACCGTATGAGGTCTTAGAACGTATTGGTGAAGTGGCGTATCGCCTGGCATTGCCAGTGGAACTTGCAAAAGTACATAATGTTTTTCACGTGTCACAATTGAAACGATATTTGCACGATCCGACTCATGTGATTCAACCAGAGCCTATAGAGCTCGATGAGAGCCTCACATATGAAGAAAGGCCTATCAAGATTATGGATAGGAAAGAACGAGTCACAAGAAACAAGTCTGTGTCTATTGTGAAAGTTATATGGTCTAATCATGGTTCAGAAGAGGCTACATGTAACTCCTTTTAAGGAGGGTAGAGTGTAAAACTCGCGAATTTCTTTTTCTGACTTGTTATTGGTTGGAAACATTGTTTGTAGCACTGGTTTTTACCATGCTGATCGATCACAGAACGCGATAGCTTGATCACTCGCACGATACGGATCCTAAAAATGATATTTGATACCCTTGAGATTGGGTGAGCTTTGACAGTTCGGAGTGATTACTCAAAGTTTTGGGGACAAAACTTCTTTTAAGGGGGATGAGATGTAATATCCCGATAATTTCTATAATTATTTATAGATTTTAAATGATTTATTGAGAGTTATAATTATTTTGAGAAATAAATAATTGTATTTCAAATGATTTTAATATCAGTTGGGAAAATTATATCGTATGTATAATATGATATTTTTACGAATATTATTCGAGGGAAAATAAAGAAATTAATTTTATTATTTAAAATTGTAATTCGATATTAATTACTTATTAACGAATTATTTCAATTGGAATGGAAAATGGTTTTGCAAGTTTTTGTTTCGGTTGAAGGTATTTGTATTAGTTGGTGGGAGATGGTCCAATTTTAAACTGGAATGTTGCTTACTACTATATATATAGCCAAGCTGACCCACCATCTCACAAAATATCACTCAATCACCTCACTTTCCCTCATTGGTAAGGAAACCCACTTCTCTCCCCTGCTTCACCTCTTTCCTTCCCCCTTGGGTTTTCTTTTCTTCTCCTGCATCCACCGCCTTTGCTAGCTGCTGTTGCTCCTGCCGTTGAGCTCTACTCCGGTCAACTAACTCGCCGGCGGTGTGGGTCGAGGCCCACAGGCCTCCTCTCTTTCTCTCACTCGTTTTTGCTCTGTTTTGAGAGGGAATGGTTCCCTGTTTTAGGCGTGTGTGTGAGCTGGGCTGACAAGCGCCGCCACGGCCAGTTTGCCGGCCACCCTGGTGGCTGGACCAATGAACGGTGCGGCTAGGTCAACTCACACCACCACCGCCACAATCCTCTCTTCTTCTCTATATTTTCAAGCGGGCATATAGCCCTTGTTTTGGCGCGAGTCGGGGCTGCTCTAGGCAAGCCACCACGGGCGGTTGCCGGCCACCACAGGGCCAGGCACTGACCTCCATGGTCCGCCGCCGAGCGCCACCGCCACCGCCCTATTTCTCTCTCTTTTCTCTCTGTTTTAATCGGCTAAAACCAGCCCCTGTTTTGGGCGTGTCATGGCTGGGCTTCAACAAGCGCCGCCACGAGCGGGAGGCCGGCCACCTTGGTGGCTGGACCTCTGACCGTTGCGGCCAGGTCAGCCCCAGCCACCGCCATCGCCATCATCTCTCTTTCTCGCGTTTTTTCTCTCTTTCCCGCTTCTTTTATCTTTCTCTCTCTTGCCTCTTTGTTTTGGGTGCTGCTGGTGGCCGCCGCCACCCAGCTAGTCGCCGGCCGGCGAGCAGACGGCCATTAGGCCGGTCTGCCGCCGCTGCAGCGGCGCCAGCTGGGAGGGCACCACCACCACCTCTGCTTTTCTCTGCTTTGGCTTTGCTCCTCTATTGTGGTTTTGTGCCTTTGATAAAAATTTCAGATTCGTCTGTTTAAACAGTGAGTTGCAAATGATTTTTGGAATTTATGGGTTGTTTCATTTTTTTTTTATTTTCTGGTTTTAGTTAATAAAAAATCAGAAAATGTTATGAGTTAATATTATGAAATTTAAAGGAAAACTAGATTTATATTGTTATGAAACTTTTTGAGAAAAGTTGAGTTGTTCTTATAGGATTTTTGTGAGAATTAAACCAATTATCTGATTTTGAGAAATTATTTGATTTTGAGATATTTCACCTTAATGATGTATTTTGTATTATGTTCTTCTTACTTTCCGCTTCACACTTGACTCTCGGGTTGAGTGTGGCGGTAACGCCCCGGGGTTTCTCGTAAATCATTTTTTATCACGTCATGACAATGACGTGTCTTGGCTCGGGAAATTACAAGGAATTTCGGGGTGTTACATTCCTACTGCAAACAAGACAAGAGAAGCAATAATCAAACCAAGGAGTGGTACACGGATGTGTTCAACTACTTGGCTCATAGGACTTATCCTTCCGAATCATCTCCCAAAGCACAATGGATGCTAAGGAGGTTTTCCACCAAATTCGTCCTAATCCAAAATAAGCTATACAAAAGAGCGCCCTACGGAGTTAACCTCCTCTGCATCGGAACCGAGCAGTCTCTCCGAGTCATGAATGAAATCCACCAAGGGGCATGCGGACCTCACATGAATGGTTCCATGCTCGCATGCAAGATTTGAAGGCTTGGATACTATTGGTCCACCATGGAAGCGAATTGCTACCAATTCGTCAAGAAGTGCATCAAGTGTCAAGTCCACGCCAATCTTCAACATTTGCCTCCATATGAGCTCTGCACCTTCACATCCCCTTGGCCATTCTCCGCGTGGGGGATAGACATCATTGGAAAGATCACTCCCAAAGGAACCGGGGGCCATAAATTCATCCTAGTAACCATCAATTACTTCACCAAATGAGTCGAAGCATAATGCTTTGCCAAGATCACCTCGAAATAAGTGGCTAAATTCATCCGCAACAACATCATCGCCCGATATGGAGTTCCACACGAACTCATAAGCGATCATGGGTCATACATCAAGAAGGACGCCGCGAAGCTCCTAACAGCCTTCAAGATCCAACATCGGCGATCCTCTACCTATCGACCTAAACAAGCGGGGCCGTTGAAGCCACAAACAAAAACATTAAAAGGATCATTCAAAAGGTGGTCGAGAATTATTCCGACTGGCTCGATAAGCTATCTTTCGCTTTATAGGGATATCGCACCTCCATCAGGTCATTAACGGGCGCAACCTCGTACTCCCTAATATACGGCATGAAAGTCGTGCTACCCGTCGAGATCGAAGTACCTTCCTTAAGGGTTGCCCTCGAGAGCCAAATCCCCGAGGTCGACTGGATCAACTCATCACTCTGGACGAGAAGAGGTCAAGAGCACTACACTAATCACACATCTATCAATGGCGCATCACACGCCACTTTAACAAATCCGTCAGAACATGCAACATCTAAGAAGGTGACCCTTGTGTTGAAAGAAATTCGGGCTTCCATCACGGACCCGAGAGGCAAGTTCAAGCCGAATTGGGCCGGCCCATACATCGTTCAAAAGATCCTAAGCGGCGGGGTGGTCAAGATCTCCGACATCGACGGCTAAGAGTTCTCCCAGCTCACCAACTTGCACCAACTCAAGCGGTTCTACGCCTAACAAGCACCAGCAAACATATCTTGACAAGTCTAGCACCAACTCGTTAAAAAAAAAAAAAAAGATTGGTCGCAAGCGCGAACTACGAATGGCCCGATTCCCCAAACCGGGATACGTAGGCAGCCTCACTATGAGGTTCAGCCCCTTTAACAACTTTGCTCTCTACGAGTTCACGTCATTATCAGTCTTGATCAAATAAAGGCTTTCACATTTTTGCTTTGAGTAAAAACTTTGTTTTTCCTAACTTTTCAAAATGGACAAACAAATTTTTCTCAAACTAAAGCTCATTTCATTGATTAAGACATTTGATTACAAAGGCAACTCATAGGGCACAACACCCTTGATTACAAAGCAACTAGAATGAGTCCACAAGCTATAAACAGCCAGTAGACCACAAAAAACCAAAAACAAAACAAAACACTACATTCCTAAATAAACTTAACCCTAGGCGGGAGGGTCCTAAATCCTTCCCCGCTTTTCGTGTCATCCCCTCTAAGGAGTCACTTTCTGGGAGGATTCCTTCTTCTAGGGATCTTCTCCCATTCCTCCTTAACCTTTCCCTTTCCCTTGTCGGATGGACAAGAGCTTCTTCCTTCCTGGGTCCTTCTCTCTCCTTCGTTGATCACAACCGGACCTCGGACAACGAGGGGGAAATGATCATACAAGGACTCATCACTAGCAGCAACGGACACAGCCTTCGAATCCCTCAAACGCGAGCGAATCCTGGCGTCAGGAGCGGTGATGCACGCCTTGTACTCCTCCAACACATAAGTAGTCTCGGGTGACGCGAGGTTCCACCCATGTCTCAAGACGGTACCAATACCGCTCCCACTCAGCAACAGTTTCCGCGGTCAACGCCCTGGTTGAGGGTTTCACACAATCCCGGTACGGGATGAGTTGCCTCAACCCGTACTGACGCTCAGTCGACAAGGGAAGAAGTAGGTAATCTCTCGCAGCCCATGGAGACGAGCATAAGGAATAGACGACTCCTCACAAGCCTTCATCGGACCGACCTTCCACCATCTCACTCGGTAGCGCAACATGGGGATGTTGTTCATGAACTCCCGCCAATCGGCCAAGGACCAATCTTCAAAGCACAGTGGACGAGTAGCGAAGTTTTTAGCCTCATATGGAGAGCCGGGCTCAGGACGAATGACAAGGTACAGGTGCTCCATGAGCCAAATCTGACACAGAAACATCAAGCATCAGGCATCCACACTGGATGTTATAAAATAAACAGTATGTGAGCGGACTTACTTGTGTGAGGAGAGGGCTCCCACCAAGAGTTCCCAGCGGGGCAAACTTACCCAAGCCGATAAGAGTTTCCCCTACCACCAAGGCAAATGGGGAGCGGTCATTCTGGATTTGCTCCACTACCCACAATAGTGAGGAGCGACCCCACCTGTCATCAGACAAAACAAAGAGGAAGCGTTAAGGAGGCAAAATATAAAAGCACGCCTCTGGTACCTCTCAAACCTAACGTCGTGAGACGACCTTGCGAACTGAAAAGTGATAACGACCCCCATCAGGTCGACATGATCGCCATTAAGGAAAACATTCGTCTAGGCGCTGTCAAAGCCTAGAACTCGACAGATATAACCTTCAAAATCCTCGCCGGTGTACGGAACGGTAGGAAGTGCGCCTCGAGGATAACCGGCAATCGCCTCAAACTCCTCCATCAACGGGCATTACTCCTTGTTCTCGAAACGGAACACATGAAACTCCGGATCCCAATAACTCGCGGACACCCGGAGGAGCTCCCAAACGATCTTCACTTGCAGTAAGGCAAAGAAAGCGTTTAGGGAAAAGACTCCCAAAGATCGTTTCCCTTCCTCCGGTATACTCTTCATCCAAACGTCAAAAATCATCTCAAAACTCGCCATGTTCTCAAAGAAAGGATCTTTCCAAGAGGGTATTGAGAAAGAATGAGTAGGAAAAGGCCACACAAGCCCCTATTTATAGGTAAAAGCTAGCACAAAACAACAAAAAACGACCAAAACGGCTGAAGCTCCCACCGGTCCAAGAAGCTCTCACCGCTGAATCAGTGGGGCTCACCGGTTGATCGGTGGGAGCTACTTTAGACCGGCGGCACAATTTTGCCCGGTCTCCTCCCTCAAGTACGATTCGGGACCACTCCTAAATTCGAGTTCGGGACCACCCTTCCTAAAGCACATGACTCCCTCTTTTGGGAATTTAAAAATGTTTTTTACAAAAATCAGAATTTTCATATTCTTTATTTCTTTTTCGGGAAATTCGGCACCCCTCCCCAGCATCACTCAAATCGTGCCTAGGTCACTAATCACTACCCGATTAAATTCATTGCTTGATTTTCATTACTTGATACTTGAGCATTTCAAATTTTGTAGATTTAATTTTACAAACACAAATAAAGCAAGCACTAACATAAGCAAGACGGCTAAAAAAGGAGTCAAAAAGCAACGTGTATATACAAATATTTGCATACCTTTTTTTCTAACAAAAAAAAAGGGGTCAAAGCTTTATAAAAGAAACTAGAAAAATCAAGGACATCTCGAGCCAGATCCGCATCGAACCTTCGAAATGGACTCAGGAGTACCTTGAGAGGAAACAGCCTCCTCGATGCGGTCCAACAGCTCCTCATTGTGCAAAGCTCCTCCCAAGGACCGACACTCCGTCCGGTAGTAGTTCGCCTAGTCACCGCTACCGAATAAGGAGTTCACCATGCTCGCCACATCATCTGAATAGATCGGCACGTCAACACCAGCTGTCACACCAACTGATAAATAAGGCCCTGCTCCAAAGGGTACACTCCCAAATGACGTGCTCGGGCCCGCACTAAACGGTACGCCCGGTATGCTACCAAAAGAACCTCCAGCAAAGGCACCCGGCACACCACCGGGGCGAAAGCCGATAACCCCTTCGAAAAAGCTACTCCAGGGCATCCCCACAGTACTCGACACACGACCGGAAGACCCAGCATCGTTTTGGCCTCAACCAAAACGGGATGAAGGAATCAAACCGCCCCGCTCCTAACCACAGAGTCACTCGGGGCTCGATAAGAATGGGTCAGCATACGAGGAACGGGTATCCGCCCTCCAAGACTCGCATCGCCCGCCATGCGACCCCCGAAGCAAGGCCGAACACCGGGAGGTCAGGGAATAGGCCCTGACCGGGGTACCTGCACAGGCTATGAGAATTTCAGAAACGGCGAACACACAAAAACAACCAACAGGCACAAGAATCAACATCTACCTTGGACGCGTCACTCCGCCTCTTGCAAGAGATCTGCCGATATAGATCCCTTATCCGCTCTTTGCAGGTGTGAATGATGCTCACTACCCGATGGCATTGCGCTCGATCAAACTACAGAGGAAGCAAAGGAAATATTTAAATCACATTCTGACTCTTGGCGACCAAGCAAAAGGAAAAACCACTTACTCCACGACTCCCCGGTGGCACCACGGCATCAAGCACACTAATTAGAACGTCCACCCGTGGAGCCGGGCGAATATCGGGAAGTTGTTCTTGTCAATGTCCTCCACATCAGCATCAGGGACCACAAACGGTATCCCCGACACAGATGCCTGTTCCATCCGAAACAAACATTAGTTAATTGCACCACACAAAGACGAAATGCAAACAAAAGAAAGACGCTTCCCCCGACCAAAAGTTCACAGCTAATTGAGTTGAGGCAAACTCTGCATAAGCCTGCTCATGACTCTTGTCTGGAGGGGTAGGCACCAGGAAATGCTCCGCAGGAGCTCCCGCCAAGGCTCGCTCGCGCTACGCCTCCTTCAAAAACTTGGTCCAAAACATGGAATCGGGTGGATCCCTTGGGACAAGCGGACCGTCGTAATCAGGGATCAGCTGCCGCATCACCCTCTCTCCTAAAAGCCACTCAAAACCAAAGGGGTGCATAAGCAACACCCTCCATTGGTCACTCTCCGTCGAAGCGATCGACGTACTAACACGTCTCAAATGTCGCTCCTAAGAAAACCAAGTAACTTGCACCAAACAGGTTAAAATTCGAAGCAAAAGCTTGAAAATAAAAGAAAAGAGCACCAATAAAGGCCCTCAACCTTACCTGCTCAGGCCTCAAGTCCGCCAAAGCGTCCCGGACCTCGCTAAGTCGCCAAGACCGCTGAAGATAGGCACTCCAGGAGCGAGTGGCCGGAATCCCAGCCTTATCAAACACAACCGCAGGTCTCAAATGACGAAAATTGTCATACAGCCAAATCTGAAACATGCACACCACATGTTAAGCAAACATGCAAAACAAGACAAACACAGAAAACATCCTAGGTAGAAACAGCACATACCTCCAAGATCTGAACGAGCCCCTGAGAAGCCACCTGCCTAACGGACTCATTTGTAGGTGGAACCACAGTCCCTTCATCCATCTCAACAAAAGGCTGACCCCGTGTATAGGCTTCCCCTCAACTTTCTGGCCTTTTTCCGCGTTAGGCCGCCTGCAACACGACCTCAAGCCCCGCACCACCACACCCCAAGACGGCGTCCCCCAGTCGTAGGTCACTATGCTCACAAAGTCCTCCCTCAGGTGCGTAAGGTAGAAAAGATGCAACGTCGAACCCTTATCGGAAAAGACCTTGGCACCCAGCAAATACACAATAAATATGCGAGCTGACTGCTCGATACTCATACCCTCCAACTTTCGAGAGGTAAAAATACCAGCAACACGCTGAAGAGACACCTTCTGGTGACCCCTGAACAATCTATGAAAGGGTTCCCCAAAGAGAGCTAGCAATTCCTCGGAACGCAATGTGGCACCAAAGTCAAGCGGCCGACCCCTACACGGAAGCCCCGAGATCACCGAAAACTCAAAAGGAGTAATCGTCATCTCACCCACTGGAAGGTGGAAAGTGTTGGTGGTATCCCAAAAACGCTCAGCAAGCGCCCTCGGGATGGCTCGAGACCCCGCACCCAAGATGGACATCGTCTCCATCAAGTCCCTAAAACCAACCAACGTCATGGGGTTTGGTAGTGGTAGTCAGTCTCCTACAAAGAAGCAAAACATAAGACAAAATCATTCACTATATCCTTCAAAGAAACAGCAAGTCCTAAGCACTAGATTTTCATCAGCAAAGCAACATCAAATCCTAAGCACAAGATTTTCATCAACTAAGTGACAGCAAATCCTAAGCACTGGATTTTCACTAGCAAAACCCCAGCACTAAGAACTGGATTATCATCAGCAAAACCACAGCAGATCCTAGACATCAGACTCTATAAACAATCCCAAGCAGGGGGTTATTACAACAAAAACAACAAGTCCTAAGCATTGAATTTTCTTAAAGCAAGTAATAAAACAACAAGAAGGCTTACATTCACATGGGCACGTGCTGTAAGGTGCTGATCGGGCTCCACCAGCAAATCACTAGGATCCTACCCAATCTTCGGATGCGGGTCATACTTGCAAAAATTCTTCCAAGGAAAAGGAATCCTCTCTCCCTTGGGTGCCGTCGGCAACCGCCCGACCGGAAATAACCACACAAAGACGTCTCCCTCCTCGGTAGCGCGCCTCCTTTTGCCACGAGAAGTCATACCTGGAAAGTCCCAAAAACAGTGAAAACCCCTTTTTCACACCAAATTGGGAAATTCACAACAAAGAACCAAAAGTCCTAGTTCACACCAAACTAAGGTATTTAGCCGGTTCAGTTCGAAGAAAATCAAAATTTCGGCAACGCAACGGCACAACCACAACCATCCCAACATCCCAATCATACTAGTACACTCTACTAGCTCACTAGAAACCACCATGCAAGAACAACAAACTGCATACAAAGCCATGTCCAAATTTGGGACCCATTTTGGAAAAATTCAAAAAGCAAGTCGAAATCGCTAGTTCACAAAACTAAATGGCTCCTAAGCATATTACAAGCAAAAAAATCAAGAAACAAGCACACAAGCAAGCACAATCAACAATGGTGGGTCTCAAAAGCCAATTTCTCTCTACTCAAGAACTCAAAATTCAAACTTGCGGTTCACACCTAACCAACGAGTTCCCTAGCACTATTAAGCATCCACAACATCCAGTCTATCAAAATTCAAGCTCAAATGTCACCATACAAGCTAAAAAGTGGGTCTTTTTACTCAAAAACCCACAAACATTCAACATGCAAAACTCAATGAAAATCGACGAAACAAGTTGATAATCACTTACTAAATGAGTAATGTGGTCGATTTGATGCAAAATCCATGCAAAACGGAGGAAAAACCAGCTAGGGGGCTTTTTTTCTAGAGAGAGAAAGCTTGAGGATTTTCGGCCTTCTCAAGCTCACCCGTTCATTTTGAACGGGTGGGTTTCGACTGCCAGACCGGTCGGGATGGACCGGTCTTGCGGCCCGCAGACTGATCTGTGCCTGGTCCATCTCCCACGTTGCTCTTCGTTTGCAACATTTGATCTCCCGCGCAAGTTTTTGACAGTTGCTTCTCCATAACTGACATTCACGCCAATTTTTGAACCACGCCAGTTCAAGATTCATCAGCTGCACCTATGCCCCAGTAGGTAAAATTCATTACTTGGGACCCGTTTTCGTTTCAAAAATCATCAAAATTCCTCCGCATTACTACGCGGTTTTTTTACAAAAGCCCGATTGACTCGGCATTTACAAAAAATTTCGCACTCCATCACGGAATTTTACAAAAAGCCCGATTTAAGTCGGCACTTACAAATCTTTTTGCATCCCATCATGGGATTTTACATTAAGCCCGATTTAAGTCGGCACTTACAAAATTCTTCCGACTCTGGCTCGATACAAATTTTTACAAAACACCTTCCTAGCAGTCTGAGGAAACGATATCGCATTCGTTTCCCTCATTCAACAGGCGATTATTCGCCTTAACACACAGTGAACCCGATTTTATTCGGTAGCATGCAGGCAACTCAGCAGAATGGGAAAAAAAACACAATTTGTTCCTCTCGTGCAACAGGTGACTACCCACCTATACACATGTCCCTCCACAGGACCAGTCAGAGTTCGCCATCTTAGGCGGCTCCGGATTACTTTGACCCTCGCTCTTCTCAGAGCTCGGTCAAAGTGGGGGCTTCTGTAGACACCCCTCCCGGTGTCTCTTAAGTCCTCCACCGCCCCATGATGAACAACATGGCACACTCGAAAATGACGGGCTCCCCTCTTCAAGTGAAAGACCCCAAGAAGATAAAACCCAACTCTCACCCTCACATATTAGCCCTTGTTCTAACCTTTCCGAAACTTCAAATGGCTCCTCAATCGGAGTCCCAGATTAAAAGTTATGGACGTATTTGTATTTCGGCACAAAATTGAGCTTTGAGCGGTAAACGGTTCAAATATCCGCCCAAATTCCCCCAGGAATCTCAAATGGACCCAGATCCGTGGATACATACCATATTACGATTTTTAAGTACAATGTACGGTTGAGTTCTCGACCAATCAGAAATCGATCGTACAGCAAAAATCTCAGACCGCCGGACCGGTCTTCAAACCACCTGACCGGTCTCAGCACCGGTCTAGCGGTGGGAGCATGTGGTCGCGGACCTGTTTTACATTGTCTCCTTCCGCATTTCAGCACCTATAAATACGTCCTAAACCCCTTAATTCAAAGGAGGATTTTTGGAGAGTATTAAGAGAGCACATTTGGAAACTTAAGAGCCCTTTTTAAGAGGATTAATATCTCTTTAAAAGAACGATTCTTAAGAACACCACTGTGATTGGCAAGAAACCACAAAACAAACTCGCCAAACATCACAAATACCCTCACACCACAAAACAATCCACAAAACAAACCACAAAAAGCCATCAACTTGGGGTTACTAGCTTGAGGAAGATCCGAATGAAGGAGCTCCAATCCAAGGTAGCCATCCCGAGGGAGATCAACAAAAAGGGTTATTTCATTTATGTGTTTACTTGCTTGTGTGCAAAATCGAATCACTCTCGAGTTGAATCTTCATGTACACCCGGCCAAATATCACCTAAAAATCTAGCATGATCACATAATTAGTCTTTATTGCATGAAATCTTGATAATCATCAAAGTGATCACCTTTACAAAATTCATAGCTTCTTGGTAGATAATTTGTGACAACCTACGTAGCTAAAGCATAGTCAAGGGAAAGGAAATGGCATGACGGATATCATATGGATAAATGGTATAATTGCATCATCTTGAAATCATTTGAACAGACTCCGCATTCCCGAACTCAACATATCCCTTCCTTAGGCATCAAAGTCACAATTTGGCACGATCATGGTATATTTCTAGATATTCGTGGTTGGCGCCTCTACAGTTTCCGTATTCCTAAAAATACGGTGGCGACTTCTTCACCTTGCAAATCGAGCAAAGCATGATAAGCAACGGTTATGGCAAACCCCCAATAAAACAAAAAAGCAGACAGTCCCGTGCATGCAGTAAATGCGGGGGCGAGGGTCCCACATGGCTAAAACACATAATGACTGTTTGGTTTATAAGGCAAATAGCACCTTCGGCCCATTTTGAAAAAAGAGAAGACTCAAAACCGTGCCCCGAGAGAGAGAGAGAGAACTAGTCCTAAATGGTTTCTCAATTAGTGAGTTAGTCAAGCAGCACGTAAGCACACAAAGTAAATGCGGATGAGCCGTGATACTTTAGTTACGCCTAGGCATAGGCTCTAGTTCGACTCGATTGGCTTAGGCTTGGGGGTGAAAGGCTTTCCCACACATCGATTTCCCAAGCTACTCGCGTGTGTGTGCATGGTGACAAGGGATATCGTTATCCTGCCATCATGGATGGTAAGAAAGGTATCGTGGGTTGGGAATGTACATACGCGCGATGGCCCCTAACATCATATGGATGCTTATTGTCCAAAGGCGCATGATACAAACCTAGGGGTAAAATTCTGGTAATAGCCGTGAGGACATCACGTGAGACTAGTGCAATATGTATGTATGCAATGCAATGGGAAAAATATCATGTGAAAAATATGGCAAACTATGTGTTGATCCAAGTTTTCAAAGACATATTCTCTCACACAAGTACACTCCCCAGTGGAGTCGCCATTCTGTAGGACCCAGGACCCCATCCCCGCATTCCTGCATACGAGTCCTTTGCGTTTTAATGGCTCGCGTTTTTAGTGAGGTTGTCATGACCTTATTTATCATGTTTTGTTCATTTTGTTTTTGCAAAGTAAAGAAGTTGCCACCATATTTTAGGAATATGGAAACCGCAGAGGCATCAAACACGAATATCTAGAGAGATACCATGATCAAGCCAAATTGCGCCCTATTCCCGTCTTAGGGCGTGACTTCATGTTGCCCTAAAGGAGACTCAGGTTCGGGGATGTGAGATCTATTCAAATGGATCGAAAGCGACTTTTACCGTTTATTTCATATGACAAGCATGCAACATTTTAGCACTTTGACTACATTTGCTATGTGGTTTGTCATGCATTTATTCGCAAAGAGATTTATAAGGGTGGCCGCTTTGACACCTTTATGGAAGAATTTGATTGGATGAATCAAACCCATCTAAAAGGTGAACTCATGGGGATAATTGATGGATTAAAATCACGAATGATTAGTGTACCAATTGAACCTAGAGCTTCTATTAGTAATGTACATGCTTTGTAAAGGCGATAAAATTAAGTGAACATGCTTTTGTTTTAGGTGAAGATTTAGCTGAGTGAACATGAGGTTCAATTCATATGAATTTGATTAATTTGACATGAACAAACACATAAAAAACCAATAAAAATTACGAATATGTAAAAGAGTAACTTTTGATGATCGCCCTCGGGATGGGTACCTCGGATCGAAACCCCCGTATGTGAGATTCCTCAAGTTCGAGACCCCAAGTTGATGACAGGAGTTTTTGTGAGTACTTGGGAGGATGTTCGGTTTGTGGTGGAGGTGTGGATGTGGATGTGGTTTTTGTGGTGTTAAGGAGGGCTTCCCTTGGTGTGAATTTTCCTTAAAATGGTGGTTATAGTGTTAAGAACACTCTAATTGTTTCAAATTACACCTTCATCTTCTAATTTGAGCTCTCAATTGTCCACCCTTTGGAATAAAGGGGAAAGGACATATTTATACGGGCCAATACTTCGGCATTAAGCAAGCTAGTGTAGCTGTTCCAGGCCAAAATTCATGTCGGTCAAATGGGGCTCCCACCAGTCGAGCGGTGGTGGGACCGTTCGATCGGTCTTGGCGCCGGTCGACCGGTGGTGAGGCCATTTGACCGGTCCTAGCCCCGTTCGACCGAGGAGTATGGTCAACGGTATGGCTGTAGATACCCCACCCAATGTCTAGACTCCTAAGTCCTCCACCGCCCGATGACGAAATAATGGCACATAGAGGGAGATGACGAACCTCCTACAAGCGTGAGACCGAGAAGATGTAACTGAAAACTCTCACTCTCGCAAAATAGCCCTTGTCATAAGCTTTCCAGAATTTCAAACGGATCCTCAATTGGAGTACCGGATCAAAAGTTATGGCCATTTGAAGGTTTCGGCACAAAATCGAGACATAGAGCAGCAAACGGATCAAATATCCGCCCAAAAACACACAAAAAGAGCAAATGGACCTAGATTCATAGGTACATAGCAGATTAGGAAAAATAAGTACGCTTTGACTTTCAGTTCTCGACCAATCGGAGGCGTGCCGCACCGTGGACCATGCTCCCCGCCAGAGCGTGGGGGAGACCGTTTGAACGGTCTCCGGACTGCCCTAATGATCTCGGGATCGCCTAGGCAGTCTCACCCCGCCAGGCCGGTGGGAGCGCACCTGGCTGGCGCGAATTTTCTAGCTGTTGTACCTTCTCGGCCTTCCTTAATTGCGAAGTTTTGGCTCCCTATAAATACGTCCTCTACCCTTCATTCTCAAGGGTGGATAATTTTGAGAGCTCAAGTGAGAAAAGCAAGGTGTAATTGGGAACAATTAGGGGATTCTTAATGTTAGGATCGCCTTTTTGAGGAAAGTACACACCAAGAGGAATCATCTTCTAGCACCACAAAAATCACATCCAAACCACCACATCACCCAAATACTCCCAAAAACGGACCCGAGACCAATCCCCCTCCCTCTGGGGGAGGGAGGAAGGCGTCCCCGCATTGCTACATGCACACAGTGTTTTAGGTGTTGACTTGAGGCGTCGTAACTATTTTTATCATGTTTTGTTCGGTTTGTTTTGCAAGGTATAGAAGTCGCCACCATGTTTTTAGAAACATGGAAACCGCGAAGGCATCGAACACGAATATCTAGAAAGATACCATGATCGAGCCAAATGCGCCCTATTCCCGAGATAGGGTGTGACTTCGTGTTGCCCAAAAGAGACTCGAGCTCGGGGAAGTGAAATCTACTTAAATGGATCAAAGCTTTGTCATTGTATTCACATGATGTTCAATATTTTGTCCCGATTTCTAGATTTATGTCTAGGTGATTTATTCACTCAACATGTAAAGGTGGTCGCTTTGATACTCATGAACGAATTCGATTGGGTGAACCGAACCCATTTAGAGCCCATATCCATGAATGGAATCAATGGGTAAACTGCAAGTGTTTGGTGCATCGATTCCATTTAGGACGTTTTACAAGTTACATGCTTTGCAAAATAATAGATTAGATGAACATGATTTATTTAGTGATGTTTAGCCATGTGAACATTCAATTGGTGTTAAATTCATTTAAATCTCAAGACAAGTAATTTAAGCCAACAAATCACACAATGAATATCATCTAAGAGCTAATCATGATAAGAATAAAAAGATGTTAAAATGGAGAATGGAGAGGAAAAGAGATTTTCACAAAAGTAGAGTGCCCTCGGGATAGCTCCTTGGATTAGAACACCTTTTTTGCTTGAGTATGATCTTGGCAAGATCTCGATCCTCAGAGGATGTAAATGGGTGCTTGAGTTGTGTTCGATTTGGTGATGCTTGGGTTTGATTTGTGGTGCTTGGGTGTAATTTGTGGTGCTTTGGTGTGATTTGTGGTGCTTGGATGTGTGTATGGGATGAATGTGGTTGAAGGTGAATGAAGGTGGAGATGATTTTGGTGGTGTAAGGTTGAAGGAGGATGGTGATAAAGGTGTATTAGGCTAGCTCTCTCTCTATTTGGCATAACAACCTTGCTTTAGCCTTTTTTTGATTATGTGGGGAGTTCCCTCTAATCAATTTGGCCTTCTTGGTCTTGTCCCCTTATTGGAATGAAGGTGTAATGGGGTTTATATAGTGCTAGGAAGTGGAAAGTGGAAGAAAATGGCATAAAATGGGACAAAAGGGCACGAAACGGGCAAACCGGGCACTGAAATGCCCTGCCGGGCATGTCTGCCCGGGCTGCTGGGCATAGCTCCACCCATTCTGGCGGTGGGGAGAGCGGTTGACCAGGATTGCTCCACCCGGTCTGGCGGTGGGGAGACCGGTTGACCGGTCTTGAGACCTGTTGACCAGTGGGAGCAAAAAGCGGTACGATCACGATTTGATTGGTCGAGAACTGATTCCTACACTGTACTTGAAAACCCTAATCTGGTATGTACCCGTGGGTTGGAATCCGCAGGTCCATTTTATGGGTTTTTGGGCAGATATTTGACCTGTTTTCCGCTCCGGGCTCGGTTTTGATTGAAAACTTCAAATGCTCATAACTTTTGATTCGGGACTCGGATTTAAGATCCGTTTGAAGTTTTGAAAATCTTAGATCAAGGCCTACAAGATGAGAGGAAAATTTATGATAGAGAAGAAAAGGTTGAGATCTTTCCTTTGGTGTTTATCATTTCCAAGTCGGCTATTGTTTTCGTCATTGGGCGGGGCGAGGACTTAAGAGACACCGATTAGGATATCTATAGAAGCCCCCACTTTGACTAAGCTCTTGGGAAGAGAGAAAGTCAAAGTAGTCCGAGACCCGCCTAGGATGGCGAGTCTAGATTGTTCCTGGGGAGGGACATGTGTGTTGAGGTGGTTAGACACCTGTTGAATGAGCGGACCAAATTGGATTTCGCTATCTCAAACTGCTGAAAAGGGTTGTCGAAAACCTGTTTTGTAAGTACCGAGTAATATCGGGTTTAATGTGGGTTAAGGTGAAGGTCCACCTGTTGAATGATAGGAACAAATTGGATTTCGTTCTCCCAGACTGCTGACAAGGTTTGTTGAAAACCTGTTTTGTAAGTACCGAGTAAAATCGGGTTTAATGTGTGTTTAGGTGAAGGTCCACCTCTGGAATGAGAGGAACAAATTGGATTTCATTCTCCCAGACTACTGAAATAGGTTTGTTGAAAACCTATTTTGGTGAAATACCGAGTTGAATCGGGTTTGGTGTGTTTTAAAACTGCATCGGTGATGCTTCACTGAGGAAGGGTTAAGTGCTGTGTGAATGTTGAGCCATGTCGGGCGCTTCACTGGGGAGTAAATGAATTTTGATTTTGCAAATACCGAGTTAAATCGGGTTTTAAGTGAGCTATCACTTGTTTAACGGAAGAGACGGATGGACCACCGCTCTCCCAAACTCCTTAAAGAGTTTTGTACGTGGGTTGCCACTTGTTGAATGAAAGAAATGGATGGACCACCATTTTGTCAAACTGCTAAAAAGATGTAAAAATATGTTTGGTGTTTACGTGAGTTGTCACTTGTTGAATGAAGGAACAGATGTACCCCCATTCTCTCAAACTGCTAAAAAGTTTTGTTTGAAAACTGTTTTGAGAATACCGAGCCAAGTTGGGTTTAGTAGTCCAAGGGGGAGATGAAGAGGGTTGATAAGAAGCATGTTTTGTAAGTACCAAGCCAAGTCGAGTTTAGGACTCCGCGAGGGAGGTGGAAAGATTTTGTAAAAGTAAGCCCCCTT
This sequence comes from Mesembryanthemum crystallinum, assembly GCA_030267885.1. Classification (NCBI taxonomy): domain Eukaryota; kingdom Viridiplantae; phylum Streptophyta; class Magnoliopsida; order Caryophyllales; family Aizoaceae; genus Mesembryanthemum; species Mesembryanthemum crystallinum. The sequence goes on along the minus strand of BSSO01001793.1, from coordinate 2,816 downwards.
GATTGGGGATGCTTCGAACTCGGAGTTCGCCTGTGCTCATGCTTTAAGATGCTCCTTTGTTTCGGAGGCATTTGTTTTGATAGAGTAGGGTGCTCTATTCTTCGGTTGACCTTGCTTGATGGAGAGCTCCCGAGGCACACGAAGAGCATGCGTGGAGTGTAGATAATGTGTGCGATGTACAAAAAAAGTATGTACGGAGCATGTAGTGATAACATGAAACACATGGTGTATGATAAGCATGGATCTTGCATTAAGGACGGACCTTGTGAATGTGAGATGGTACTAAGGACGGACCTTGTGAATGCGAGATGATGCTAAGGACGGACCTTGTGAGTGCGAGATGATGCTAAGGACGGACCTCATGAACGTGTGATGATGCTGAGGACGGACCTTGTGAATGCGAGATGATGCTAAGGACGGACCTTGTGAATGTGAGATGATGCTAAGGATGGACCTTCTGAATGTGTACGTGTGACGTGGGATGGACCCGACTAAGTGTTTGTGCGACATGGGGCGGACCCATGAAGTGATCATGCAATATGGGGCGGACCTGTGAAGTGATCATGCAATATGGAGCGGACCTGTGAAGTGCTCATGCGACATAAGGCGGACTCGTGAAGTGATCATGCGACATGAGGCGGACCCGACAAAGTGTTTATGCCATACGGGACGGACCCGACGAAGTGTTCATGCAATATGGGACAAACTCAAATGAGGATGTGTATGTGATGCTAAATGCAATGTTAACATATGTAAGGTGTAGAGTATGCGATGTGTATGGGCCTTTGAGGCGATGAAGGGTTCTAAATGTTATGCTATGCACAAGCTCCATGCGACTCGACCATGAGGTGATGATGCAAGAAGGATGCAATGTAAGAATACAATGTTTGGGGAGACGGACTTCAAGTGATAGCCAACTTTTGATTTGTGAAAAAGTTCATGCCAAGTGTCCCTCGAAGAGCCAAGATTGTCATGAGGAGCGGTGGTGCCACGGAGGCGAAGAAGAAGCACTCACTTTGGAGTGGGGTGACCAATGCTTGTAGTGTATTCGAGTGTGGAAGACCTTGAGTCGAATGATGATATTGACTCATGGTTGATGGGAGCGAGGAGCCCCCAGTCTGGACTGGATTCGTGAAGTACCTCATTGTATACACAAAGGCGGAGGATGCTTCGAAGGAGCCATTGATCTAGGGATGCTATCTTTTAAAGGCGAAAGCCCCCGCTTCGGAGTGGGGTAGACAAGCTCATTGTGCCTCGCACTAAAGGACTCAGGGTCTGTGAATGTTGGTGAACCATGATAAAAGGGATGAAAGCCCCCAGTTTGGAAGTGGTACCCCAGAGGGTGCATTTGATAGATGCCGATGAATGCTTAATGACTAGCGAGGTGATGGCTGCAGTAGCCCGAGTATTGATTGCTATGACTAATCCAAGGTAGAGAGTCCCGGGTAGAAGTGTGTTGTTGTGAAGGGAATTTGGCTAAGTGCTAGAAAACGAAAACATAGGCGTTTTGTGGGAAACCATATCGGGTTTGCAAGTTCGAATCCAAGTCCTAGGCTACACGAAGGGGTAAATCACGGAGATGTCAAGCCCTTAAAATTATGAGTTGTCTTTAGTGGGTGATCACGTAGGACCTTTAGAAGATTTATGTAACTGAGTGATTATTATGGCTGGGCCTCATGGAGGATACCTATGTATCCAATGTGGAATCAGGCCAATGTAGTTCATGGAATTGTGTTTGTTTGTGCCCTTAATTTTGCCTGATCACTGTCTTGTGTGATCGTCCAGCGGGCTTGCCAATTTTGCCTAAGCCATTTTGAGTAAACGGACTTAGTCGGTGTTTGATGCCCTAACTTTTGCCTAGGTCGCCCTTGCGGGTTTTCGGCCTAGCGGTGCTCTTTTTATTTTTGCCAAGGTGGACACACCTTTTGTGATCATACCTCTAGGAGGGCTTTGTGGTTGTAACGTTGGGCTAAGGTGTGGATTGTCAAAGAAAGAGATATTAAGGCTCAAAATTCTTGTGATAAAGCCCCCAGTGTGTTTGGTGTCACTCCTTGTTTCGAGAAGGTGGAATCCTTATTTTTGCTTTTGTTTTTGCTTTGGGCTTTTGCCTCTTTTCCTTTTCTCTTTTTGCTTTTTGCTTTTGAATGTCCAACTTCTTTCATGGAAAGTGACACCGTTGCACACCCCCTAGTCCCGAGGTTAAGGATTGATGTGGTTTGAGAAATGAAAAGCGATGTGTTTAAGCTCAAATGGGTTGCAAATGGTGTTTTTGTATTGTTGTTGAAAGAGGTGTGATGTAGGGTGCCAAGATGAATGCCTCATGTCCTCAGTATATGATCTTAAGGGTGTGTGTCCCTTGCTTTTTGTTTGGCTTTTTGTTTTGGTCCTTCCGAATTAGTCTTTTAAGGTCCTTTGTAATGTGTGATCATGTTTAGTAACTTAGATTCATCATTGGGCTCAAAATCGTGAAGATGTAAAGAAAAGGCTCATTTCATTGAATGTAAAGGAAAGAATTACAATGCATGAAAGAAAAGGACTTGGACTGAACAATAGAAAGAAAGGTAAAGGACTCTCTAACATGGATTAGACTTAAACACTCTAAGCTCGGGGCTCATGGAGGAGAGATGATGCCATCATCAATCAAGTCTTGGATCTTGTGCCTTAGGTGCATGCATTCTTCGGTGTAGTGGTCGTTCCCTTCGTGGTAGCCGCAATATGCCTTGGGGTTCCAATTCTTCCCTCTCTTGATGGGGTCCGGTGTGGGACCGATTGCCATGATGAGGCCTTCTTTGAGTAGCTCTTCGAAGACTTGCTCT